>JXSR01S003644.1:50598-63478 GCA_000969725.1 Ophiothrix spiculata
AGCGCCAAGAAACATCAAAATCGACCATATTGATCTAACCACCGGACTTGCTGATTTGCATGTTGGGGTGTTTTTGCGATGTTTTTTAAATATCGATGTTTTAAAACTTTAATGCATAAGATAACGGTGATTGTACTTTTTGTGCAGAGTTTTCGTGTTATCTTTCGAGAACATAATGTAAAATGTACAGTAGGGATGGTCACTTGCTTTCAGCTTAAGCGGATTTTGTACTATTTCTTTTGTGTTAAACATGAAAAATACATGATAAAACAATAAGTAAAGTCAGGGTTTTAAGTTCCTTTCGAGTTACGCGGTTTTACATGTTATGCGTTTTTGTGTTACCGATTTTTAAATGAAAAGCAGAGAACCCTCTACAGTGATGACTTTGGAAAATGATATGTGTCCATCATGATGTCACCTTACCAGCTTTGCTGTGTCATTGAAATGAATATCGGAATGCAAGAGTGACCTAAGTCCATTGGAGTAGTTTTTGAGAAAAACAAAAAAACTTCACAGTTTGTCTGATGTTTAACTTTAATTTAGCTCGCAGGGTAGGCTAATGAATCCAATTGTATATATATGAAACATGATTTTTCTATAGTATTTGTGCTTGCAATGCTTTGCAGGGGGTCATTTTAGACAGTGGACTTCGATCAGTCTTGCATTCATATGTGCTTTATGTATTCAATTTTATGTAAAAAGGGGGTGAGATCCATCTGGATCTAATATTCTGACTACCGATTTTCAATTTGTGCAATATAGACAGAACTGTCCTAATACCAATTAACTTCAAATTTTAAGAGAAATGTTGGCCGTTAACTTGGCTTTGACTACTTATGGTACATTCAATAAATCAACATATGTATGCAAAACGGACCCAAGTCCATGGATTTTGACAACTTTTGAAAACATGAGACTCTCAGGGGCACTTGCTGTGTGGATTAATTTTAGTCCTTCACGCAAAAGGTAGCTGTAGTTATAAGAAAGTCTCTCCTGTGTATAGCTCATTTTTGAAAAAAAGTGGCCTTGGGTCAGTCTTGCATTCCGGTATTCATAATTCAAATTTTCATCAGTGGCATCATTGCATGGAAAAGATGAACGTGAGACACAATATTTTTTTTTGCATAGTATTAATTCTGTTTTAAGTATGATTACAAGATCAATCAATAGCATTTGAATTTATAAAGAGTATGATTGTGTATGTATATACTCTTCATCTGAGATGATAACAATATCAGGTTAAAATGAATCTAAACAACCAGAATCAAATTTACTAAGGCAAGTAAACCAACGTTGCTGGTGAAACCATCACCCTTCAGCTGGGCAGTGATGTGAAATTGAGGCTCTATGTGGAGGAGTGAAAGTGAACCTGTTAAACGCCTGGGACAGAACCAGGAACTTCCTCGCAAATTGATGGCATCGTCAACATCTCTGATGACGTCACTACCATCTAGCATCAAGGTCTACATCACAACCCAGCTGAAGGGATCTGATGATTCCACCTGCAATTTTAAATTTGAGAATGCAACTTTGCATGCTGCCTTTTTTATTGCTAGCATTTCAAATGAAGCTAAAATCTCAGAAAAAGTTTAATGGCATCATCAATATCTGATGACGTCACTACCATCTAGCTTCAAGGTCTACATCACAACCCAGCTGAAGGGATCTGATGATTTCATCCACAATTTTAAATTTGACAAATTGACAATGCAACTTTGCATGCTGCCTTTTTCATTGCTAGCATTTCAAATGAAGCTGAAATCTCGGAAAAGTTTGTAAGAAAGTTTAGAGATGATGTTAAACTCATACAATGCCCCTTTAACGATGAAAAATTTTGTGAATATTTATAATGTAAATTGTGCATGGATAATTCCAAGAAGTAAAAGTATGCCTTGCAAACCTGCCCGTTCAATTGCCGAGTCAAATAAAGATGGGAATCGTGAGATGTTATCAAGCTGGTGACAAAGCATCACATGTAATTCATCCTCCAGCACATGAATTCATTCGTTTTGGTACAGTTACAGGATTTCCCCTTTTTTCAGTTTTTGTTTTGCCATGTTTCAACTCCCAGGTACTTAAAATAACCCTGGTTTGCAAGTTTTATAGTCACGGATTCAGGATTTTTTTTAAAGAATATTTTATAATAGTTAATACGGCAAGGTGTTTGGTGGTTGATATTAAGAATAGAGAAATTTGATTTTTTTTAACCATCTGAGACATTGGTAATCATGTCCTTTGTTATTTGTTGATCTCAATTCAAAAGTCTGCATTCATACTAAAGCTGAATTCATACTCGTGACGCATTGCGTTTTGAAACACGGAGCATATGCACATTTAATTTCAGCTCAAAACTACAATGTACACATGCTTCGTGCGTTTCCAAACACAATGCGTCACGAGTATGAATTCAGATTTAACTTGCATCTTAATGCAGATCAGAATATCTTGAAAAACGACTTCATGAAATCCACCAGCATATTATATGTGAATTACATTAGATGATATCAAGCCGTCCATCGTCATAGACAATGCAGATGCATCAGATATTGATCAGGAGGCTCCTATCCTCTGGCACAGGAGGAAATTCTCTTTCTCTTTATTAACTCGGGAATTCCCCATTTTGTCAGTCTATGTTTTGCAATGATATTAGTTTCCAGGTACCTGGTAAATACCCTGGTTATTAAACTTTAAAAGTCAATTAAAAATCAGGGAAGAATTTAAAATAAATCCAGATATGATGATGCATGGGAGTGATACAAGTATTTGATAAACAATCAAATTATTTGAGTTTTGATTATGCATGCAACTCTGTTTGTTAGTTATATTTAAGGTCCTGATATAACCTTATCCAATAAATGGTACATTTGATTTTTTTTTTTTGAGAAAGGCTTTTACGATGGGAGTTCATAACAATTGGTAGATTTTAACAAGTTCGCAGTCAGACAAGTTTCGAACTATCAAGCTCTGTACATTTGATACTTGAAATACACTTGCTAATGACCACATGACTATGATGTCAGTAAAAGTCAGATGTTAGCACATGTATACCTGAATGTAATTTTGAGGGGGAAAAAATGATGTTCGCAAAAGGTGGGTCAGGTTTGCAGGATTTTGTCAGATTCTTGGCATTTCCACTTTATGAAGCAAATTTCCTGTATAAACATCCTCTTATTCTAGGAAAACACCACAGATGAAAGAAACAGCAAATAAAACATAAATGCCTTTGATATCGAAGAAGCCTTGGGTCACTGTCTCTGAGCATTTGATTCTACAAGAGATAGAAAATGACTCACAGAGAGAGAAAACAAACATCATAGCAAATATCGCATGGTGTTTGGACTGAATGGGGGAAACCCCTTTTTGTCTTTAAAAGCCAATACTGAAGAAGTTATACTGGTCTGGATGTTTCTGATAAAGTAAAAGTATGATTATAATTGATAGATTGAAGTAAGGCAAATATTTGAACTTGCTTTTGCAACTTGTGACACTATATGTACAACCTGGTCTATTGGTCTTAAACAATGATTTTAATCCTTGGGATGTTCATGCCAATATAACAATGTTCTAATTGATAAGTATGGAAAGGTTTGTCCCCAACGTAACTCCCATGATCAAAAATAGCGGACCAGTTATCGGTTTCTCTTGCTTTATCAATGGAGTTCTTAGATTTTGAAATAGACTTGTACATTAGGTAGGTCTAGCAAATCAAGTTCACATTAATCCATCTATTATTAAATGTTTCCAATAGCGATGAGTCAAGCAAGAGATCTGTTTATAGTAGGATTTATAGTAAAGCTGGCTAGGACCGCTGCCAAATAGACCATCATGTGTGCCAAGAACTGGGTTCATAATGTATGAGGAGATAGTATTACAAAGCAAAATTAGATAACATCTGATTGTTATACTGTGCTGATAGATTGGTTAACTTGAAAATCCTTTTTAGCAAGTCCTTATCTGCTCCAAAGATGTTGCCATTGTTGTTTTCTCATATTTGTTTGGGAAAATCCCTTCATGTGTGCGTGACACTATTGGCTGGGCTGTGATGTACCCTGGATAGTAAGTTCACACAGTCACAGGACAGGTTATTCTGGTGGCTCTTAGACAACCTTAATGTATTCATTGATATTTAATCTCCTTTATTAAAAAACATGCTAATCTTCTGAACTGTAGATTATAACCATCAAAACTTTTTAGAAACAATGCCCGTCATTTTTGCATTATTATTGAACCCACCTGAAAATAGTCATTATAGTTTCATATACACTGCCGCTCGAAAGTAGTTACGCACACAAACTTTATTCAGCCATATCTCAAATGCTGTTATCCGATTTTCATCATTTTTTGACATAGTCTAAATTGTATAATTATCAAACTAACTAATCCGGAATTACATTCATTGCATTTGAAAAATATGGTGTGTAATGCACATTACTACTTTCGTCTGCACATAAAAAATGAGTTAAATATATATTTCTGCACATTTGTTTTAAAACTTACAACCTGAAAATATTCTATCCGATTACAAGCTAATAATGAGGTTATGAAAAATTGATAATTTAAATATTAATGAGATTTGTAGTTGTGGTGTATTTGTATATATGGCCCATGAAATCAACCATTTCTATGGCAATAAAAGATTAAATATTAAAACAATTCGATTCATTCATATTGAATCTGAAAAGGGAAGGAAGTTGAAAAATGCATGTTTTCCGCAGGATTCAAACCGCGGACCTCCAGTTTCGCAAGCAAGTGATACGCGTAGCAAGCCACCACGGAGACGCTGCCAGGCCAGCAATTTTGTCCCTGCATATAACCCCCGTCTGTGACGTATCTGGACTTAGCGCTTTTTCAGGATTTTCTAAAGTGAGATTTAGTGAGATTTGGTTCTGTTAGGGTTAATCACACTATTTGACTATTTTGAAGTGTGAATCTTTTTCAGTACTGTACCTTACAAAATGTCAGTCCCTGTATCATGTATGGTGCATTTGTCTTCACCGAGACATTGGAAAAGTTGGTCTGTTGCTGATACTTACTGGGTTTCTTCCAGAAGCAAAAGCTCCTTTTAATGTCTTAAAAGTATAGTTAATTTCATCAATTTTCTTGTGCTGATAGTGAATCTAAAATAAAAACAATAGGTCACTGTGCTCATTTCTAAGATACAGAAAATTGGAACGGGAATGATATGATAGTTGCGGAATAAATATTGATCAGGTTAAAGGCCATATGTGATAAATTTACACACAGTGCGGTTTGAAATTTGAACAGCAAAACTACGAATTCATGACAAAATGTTGAAAATGTCTGAAGAGTTTTCAATTTAATCTAAAAAATTATATATTTCAAAATAAACATTACATGAAAATTCTTGAATAGGCCTAGCCCTAATATTTCAAATAAACATTTCTACAGCAGCAACGAACAATGATGTAGATAGGAACTATTTTAGTACTTCTAACATAAGTAACATGTGTAAATTTAGATGGAAAAAGTTAACCCTAATGGATTTCTTAGCTTTCTCTGTTCATAGCCTCAAAAAGGGAAGGGTGAAGTAACATTTTCCACCAGGATTCGAACCAGGAACCTCCCGCTTCCGCGCTGCCCGGGCTCATTGCTGGGTCCAAGGGAGGGGAGATCAGGGGAAAGATACTAGTTCTATATTAATATTACAGTGTAATAATGTAACAAAAAAAAAATATTGAACAAAGAATAGCAGTAAACTTGTCAGGTTCTTTAAGAATGAGTACAAGGTTAGCTTATTTCCATCAAAAACACAAAAATAATTATGCAATATTAGTCGAGTAGTGAGGCCTCGGGACCCGGACAAAATGTTCCCGCCCAATGTTTTGGTATCATTAGAAACAGAAAAAAATCTTCTTTCACCCATTCAAAATCCCCGAAAATCCCCTTTGGGGAAATTTTTTATGGCCTTTTGAAAATCGAACTCATTCTCTTTTGGTGTAGTAATTCTGATTAAAAATACTCCGGAATAATGCGGCTGCAAAAATACGCAAGTGGGCTTGCGTTGTAAACGCTACTATAAAGCGCGCATAGCAACGCACTTCACTCTCTTGTTGTGAAATATTTTTGCGCCATTTATATAATTGAACATCATGTAGGCAGTTTCTGACATGTTTTGTGTTGATAACCGTGCAGTAAGTATATAAAATGTATAACCATATTATTTTAATCTGAAAAGGGTTTCAGATACTAGTACACATGATATATCCCTATAAGCTTGAATTCTTATTATTATTTGTAAACACGCTATAAATACGATCAATTTCCCTGTAGTATTTTAAATAAAAAAGGGCATGTAATAACATAGGCAAAACAGAACATGACATACTGAACAAAAAAAAATATTCTTTTCAATTCCTTTGATTAATACACGTTAAGCATATAGTGCTTTTACGATAATCAAAAACAGATACACTCTAGAATCTCTTCAAAATGGGTGGATTCTGTAACAAAATTTACAAAAGATTCCTATTCGAAGACTAAAAACTGAACAAGGGGTCTTTATGGTTAAATAAAAAATTAATATTTGTTAGAATTTCAGAAATATTTATTATATTTCAGACAATTATTAATCTTTGATCTTTGATCAAGTTTTTGAAAACTGAGGACCCTTGTTTATAAGATTGAGGAGAAAATCTAATATCCCTCGGAAGAGAATCTATTCATTTGTATAGAGAATTATTCATATAGTGTACAAATATTGACTGCTTTGAGGGGCATGGTTTAAATTATTTTCCCGAGGTGATCTCAAAACCATGAATATGCCCGAAGCGAAGCTGAGGGCATATTCATGGTTTTGAGATCACCGAGGGGAAATAATTTTAACCATGCCCCGAACAAAAAGCAGTCAATATTCGTTTTATATACCGAATATATAGATTTTCGTCATCTGGTTGGTTAAAAGAACCGATTATGATTTACGATATTTCTCCTTTCAATGCTGACCGCGCCGTATTTTGCGCAAAATGTATTGAGCGGGCCTAGTGTAAAATATGCCCCGGGCCTAGTAAAATCCATGCCCTCACTTTTAACCAATCAGAGAACAAGAATCTATATATGAGGTATATAAGACCTCATGCTACACATTTATGGAGTCTTTTAACTCTTGAGCAGTTGTTAAAAAAAAGTTTACAGTATTAGCTTATACCATTTTTCCCGTTACCAACATTTCAGACGTCAACATAACTTTCAACATATTTTCCAAAACAGGTCCATAGTTTAAGAATTAGCTTTAAAATTTAAAGCTATTTAAGCTCTATATGCATGGCGTAGCCAGGTAGGGGCAAGGAGGGGGGGGGGGGTTCAGAATGCCCTGACAAAATGTTTGGTGGGAAAATCGGGACGAGAAGGAAAAATGGGACGAAAAAAATGTGAACGGGGAACACTAGAAAATTATGACGAAAAACACCAGTGAATCCTGTTAAATTAGCCCTTTTGTGACCCAAAATTACCCTCCACGTATACCACCAACCGTAATTCTTTTCCCTTCGGGGCGTTTTCCTGTGTTTTTGGTAAATGTGCCCCAAAACTGCTGGGAAAGTTTTGCTTATCAGTTTTTAGGCGTATCACCCATATCGGAAAAATCGGGACGAAATATATGTTTGCCATCGGGACGAAATACGTTTGCTCCTCCTGACCAAAAAGTCTGGCCACGCCTCTACTTTTTAGCTAGAGTTTTCAGCATGTTCAAAGCAGATGCATAAATTATGTCCTTAGAACTTTATATCTAATAGCTAATCATGTTAACCCTAGTTATACGGAGCGATTTTCACAAACATATTATACGGAGGGGGGGGGGGGGGTTCGCAACAACCCCCCCTCAATTTTTTATAGCGGGTCACCCAGACCCCCGTATATGGTATCAGTGGATAGGTATCAGTCCCTTCTTTCCATTGATACCAAATTCAAGGTCATCCATAAATGTATGACGTCATAATTACCAATATGTTGAAAATCGGCATTTGTACGGAAAATATAGGCAAAAATCAAAATTTTCTAAAAAATCGCAGGAATATCCGATTTTCATGCGTTTTTTTGCTAAATATTGCATGAAATGACTAGTTTTACCTAAATACCAAGTTTGAAATGGATATCTGCTATAAAAAATGACTAAAAAGTACATTTTTAAAATCATGGAGTTACAACAACCCCCCTGACCTCCGAACTTTGAACGGACACTGTACCCCCCTGAAGGTGGTAGGGTCGAAATTTTTTACTAGAATAAGAGCAAAGGATGAACTTAGAGGTACACCAAGTCACCTCGCGCTGCGCGCGAGGAATTTTTAGCGACAGAAAAAATTTCGGTAGGGGGAACCCCCCCCCTTCGTAGAACTAGGGTTAACAACGAATCTCTGAAATATATTATTTTTAGTTATCACGTTAAAAGCATTTTGACTAGAAAATGATATAAAATGTAGGCCTCTATGTAATTTCTGTGATTGAGAATCCGTATTTCCCTAATTATTTGTTAGGCCTATATCATCATGATCATAAATGAATGCGTCACAATTCGTATTAAAATTAGACCCGGGTTGGATGGTACTCGAGAAAATATTGACTTCATAAACCATTTTTTAATATCTAGTTTGCGAGATAAAGGTCATGAAAAATTATCTTATGTACGCCATTATACAATTTTGGTGCAATTTAAATTATCTATATTAATAGGAATTATCAACAATTATACGCTTTTAAGGGTCAATATTTTGAGATGATGCACATGAGCTCTTTATGTAGGTGTTGTCAGTAGTTTGGTAAAAAAATCATGTTTAGAAGCAAGACACGATACCTCTTTGTTTTAATTTTTCCAGTACAGTTTAAACATGTTAAAACATATTAATAACTCAGGTCTCAAATCAAAATAAAGATGATTTTAAAAGAAGCTTACAGGAAATTAGGAAAAATAGACACAATTTAAGGTCTCTCCTGAAAATGGCAAAAACTTATGTTTTACTTTAACTTGTTAGTTCGCCTGACAGAATATACTTTCAAAACTGAGATTAATTAGGTATTTAAGACTCAATATAAACTGTTAAATTTTTGGCTGAGACAATTATATAATGAGATTTTAGTCAGATGCGATTTTTTTCTCGTTAATTTCTTTACAGTAATACAAAATTTTACATACACAGCAAAACAAAATTTACTTGGAATATTTACTTTAGATAAATTAACTTTAATCAATCAACTATTTCCTTCAAAGTTGATCCGGGTAGGTAGAAAAACATGTTTTCATATTGATGGATGATATACATAAAGTAAGATAGACATAGAGAAAAATCATTTTGTGCATTATGTTTACATTTAGGTCTGAAATATCATTTTTCCAATCATAAAATTCTTGAAAGTTTTTGCTAAATCATCCTGTAGTGTCATCTTGGTCATGATAAACATTTTATCAGGTACAGATTGGTCAATATTGGTTTTCTTTTTTCGTTTAATCAGACGCATGATTCAAAATGTCATTAAAAAGTGATGATTTTTACAACAAAATGATGATCGGAAATCTGACACCTCTCTCGGGTTTTTTCGGATATGGCGCAAAAAGTCAAGTTGTCAAATCTTATTGCGTGCTAAGTACGTGTAGACGCACAGTGCATTACAACCGCGCAAAAATAATCGCGTAATGGCAGGCTTACGCACATAACAAACGCACTTGTAGTGGCTATCGCGCATTTAACTTATCCGATGAAATGCGAAAGATTCATATTTTCCCGATGTTAGTCGGAAAATATGATTTTTGGAATGGCTATATCTTTTTTTCCCCAAAGTGGATTAATGGGGATTTTGAATACAAGATAGAACACACTCTTAGCTTTCCATTGGTGCCAAAACATTAGACGGGAACATTTTGTCCGAGTTAAGCATGCTTTGAAGGTCTCACTACTCATCTATATTAGGAGGTACAACAAAAGGTAAAAACCTAAGAAGTGTTTTTTCATAATTTACAACAATTCTATAACATGCATTAAGCTACAGCGCAGCAACAAAAATAACTAATCAGGCCGAAACAACAAATAAACAAAAGACAAAGAGCAGAACTGGCAACAGGCTAGAAAATATTATCCAAAGATCATTTATGCCAATATAACTTCTTTTTTTTTTTGGGGGGGGGGGGGCCCTTATTTCTAGTATGATGATTGTAATTTGAGGAGTGAATGCCAAAACTCCATTGAAAGATTGAAGTATTTCCAGAATTTGTGTGTTAAAACATTGCCACATCTCTCTGATATATACATAATAAAAACATAAATGATTTTATCTTTTTAAATAATGGTAGTGATGATTCCTAATCCAGTATATTAGAACTATTTGAAAATTGTCTGCTTAATGTTTATTTAGGTATTCAAACACGCCACAGAGTTGTTCATCGAGAATCAACAACAGTGCATCCATGTGTCTGCATATTTTTATCGCGCGAGGGTAGCTTTAGCCAACCGAGCGTGATAAAAATACGCCAATGCATCAGATGTAGAGTTGTTGATTCGCGATGAACAACTCTGTGGCGTGTTTGAATACCTTTCAACAATGAAAATCTTCCTGAAAACGTATGAATTAAATTCAAAATGTTGTTTGAATTTAACAGCTAGGCCTACTCATCTTTTAAAAACCTATTTAGCTTATCTGAAGCAAAGTGCTAATTTGTGAATGTTTGCTGCTTTGACGTTATCATTTTCTTTCCAAGCACCGGGCTTTTGCACGTACTATAAGCACCCGATGCGTGAAGAGCAGTGTGCCGGCTTTTGTAAACGCTGTGCCGTGCGTAACACGCTAATTTTAATATCAACTGTGGATTCATCACGAATCAACAACGGTACGCTCCTGTATTAATAGGCAGTTCAGGTGAAAAAAATGAATTAAGCTAAACATGTTTTTATTGTGGTAGATGGAAAGAACTTGTGATCAGCTTTCAAAAACCGTTTGAATTTTGAAAATCGGTCAATCCGTTCAGGAGATACATACATTTTTGTATCACGCAAATGACACTATTGTTGACATGCATTATGATGTATTTCTTATGTATTTCTTTATTTTAACCATGGCACCATAAATTCAGATAAAATATATACATTTTGTGTCATAAAAGCAAGACCAATTTTATTCTAATTTGGCTACAGTACATTAACAAATCAATTTAATCCTTCTTATAAATTTGATTTATGCCAGGGTCACTGACCAGTGGATAACAATAGACATTGATGGGATACCCTTTTATAAACCTCAATTAGTTACATAACACTTTATGAGATGGAACTACTGTAACAATACAACAATTATGGAAATTGTAGTGACCTAGGGGAATCCCAAGATATATAAACAATTTAGGGAAATCCCTTTTTGTGAATCAGCCTACTATCCAGACACCCAAAACTCTTCTTCAAATCCGGGCGTTATTACAAATATAATCAGGAATTTTACTTTTGTTAATTGTAAATGATGAAATGACCTGCCTTCATACCATGTTGCATTAAAATCCGACGCAATCTTCAGGTAGAAAAATACTGGTAAAAACTTCGCATGGCTCTAACTTCTGAACCCCTGATCCGATTTTGATGCAACAAACGCCGACATTTTATGAAGTTCTATATTTTATGATAATTAGCTCGGATTGACGATAGACCAATCACAAGCCCCCGGATTCCTTTCTGAACACCCGAAACACAAATCCCGAAGTTAGCTGGCCACAGTTAATTGAACGAAGTTTGGTGCCGCGTTTTTAAAACTGGCCGACCGCGAAAATGGAAATGATGGGTTGTTAGAACTATTACTCTAACAGGAGAACGAATTGACATACAGAGCTGATTCTTGCTATGTATTACTATGAAATATTGATAAATAACATATATAAATTTCAGTCGAAGAAATTATACAGAAAAATACAAAATCGCAATTTTAAAATCGCCAAATCCTGATATCCATTTTAATGTTCTGTGTGTGTGCAGCGAAATTCATCAATGGGAATTTGACGGAGTGCAATATATTTTATGTTTTCTCCAAAACCGGGTGGATTTAGAAACTGAAACTTACACATTAGTTGATAGAGATACTATATAATAATATATCGTAAGATGAAGTACGTGCAACACTCAGAACGAAAATAAGAGCAATTCTAAAACTTTTTTTGTTACGGTTTGTGTGTGAGCCGCTGTGTGCGGCGAAATCGTTCAACAGAATTTGTGGCATCACTGAACTGCCTAGTATTAAGAGATACAGTGAGTTGTTGAAAATAAGATCTACTGAAGAAAGTACAGGATGCGTCACCTGCTGTTTTGCAAACACATTGTAGTGACATACAGAATGATGTTCTCCTTATCACAGAAAAAAGTTTGAAAAAAACAGTACCTTTTCAGAGTTGTAAGTTTTAAGGTAGGAGTGGCTAAGTGCTGTGGTGGGTATTCCCATGATGTTTTTCGTTTGCCTGTATCTCCATCATCTTATAGTTAGTATGTGGAGTTTGTGACTTTAGGCGGACCACTGGTCTATTTGGCATGGAATAAGTCTACAATAGAGTTGTTAATTTTGTTGTTTGTTGTTGATGCATAAAAAAGCACTTCTTTAGTATTCAAGAAAACAGATTATTTAATTACCAGAAATTATTATGCGTATATAATTTTATTGTCTTGGAATCTTAGATCTTTTGTATGGATACGTCTTGGATCAATGAATGGAGACATTGATGATAGCAAAGAGAGCACACAATGTCTATATCCCGGGTTTGTATGAAATGTTGAAATAAATAGAACGGAACGAAAGTACATTCGTTTGCTATGTAACATGTGTTGTGTCTATTTGTATGGTTATTAATTAGCTGATCATGCACTAATTGTCTAATCCATGTGATGGTTTAATTAGGTTAGGAACG
>JXSR01S003647.1:14053-38621 GCA_000969725.1 Ophiothrix spiculata
ACCGACCTCATTAATATGCATATTTTGCGACAGAGAAATTTTTATGAAAAAATTCCTGTTGAATATGAATGCTTTCAGATATACTCAACTAAATATGGAATTAGTTTTATTTTATCAAATTCAATTTTGGCAATGTATGTGTTTGAAATACAGAAAAATTCTGTGATTGTCCTTTCGTAACTGTGAAAATGCCCATATGGTTATGATTCAAAAATACAGACTAATTTACTTCCCTGTATGGTCATATTGGATTATGTGTGTTAATCGGCTGCTTGCTGCATACTTCAAAGTTTACATGCGTAGAGTATAGCTTTAGGGACCTGCAAAGGACTCGGGGTCAGCAGAAAGTGTGTTGTATCCCAGGAAGGCGAACCTGTTACTTGTCACTATTTTGTTACACTCATGAAACTTAACTCTGAGCTAGTTTCACCGATTGCCTTGCAATTTCTATTTTGAAGAGTCTCAAGTATGGCATCTGCGTCTGATATGTGCCTGGAAGTACGATATAACTCCTCAATGAGTAAAAACCCAAGGAGGCAGTCATCCCATAGGATTGACATGACTGCATGAGGACCGATTCCCCTTTTCCATTGTTGTATCAAGAACTCTGTAAACAAGAAAGGTTATTATGTGAGGTAATCAAAAGTACAAGCATGCATGATTTTAACTAAATCAGGGATCTGAACCTCATCTAGGGTGGATACTGACAACTGAAGTGTACTTATTGATATTTGAAAAAGTATACAAATTTTGACGGCTTTGAAGAGTATGGTGGAAATTACAAGCCTAGAGTGATCTTGGCACTGTGAAGCCAATGGGGACAGCCATGGTTTTAAGATCTATGATTGCCTATAACTTCAACCATGTCATTATATCAAGCAGTCAATATTTTTTCCATATAATTGCTATTTTACTGAGAGGTGCACCTAAAGTAAAATAGCAAAATTATAGTCACTGAAGGATCATAGTTTTAATCCAGAATCTGAAAAAGTCAGTATATATTTGTTTTATATACCGCATCAATAAATTTTTGTTTTTGTGTAATTTTTATGTCGCCAAAAAGTCTAATTTAGTAAGAAATCTTTTAAAAAAATGCACTCATATAATACTTACAAGGAATGCGTGCGTAGGTTAGTGTGCGTAATAGCATGTGTGCATGTTAGTTTGATGCGCGCATAATTTTGTGCAAAAAAGTTGCTTTGCGTATAAGGTAAATGTTGTCAGCACTAAATAATATTTCCCAAAGTGCTAAATAGCACTTCCAAAAGTACTATTTAGCGCTATATAGTAAAAAGTACTATTTTGCGTTTTCCTCAATCTGGTTATAGCTATTTGAAATCATGTGATCGTGTTTTAGCCAATCAACTCTGTTAAATATAATAATGTGGTATATAAATAAGAATGAATTTCTTACATACCTTTGATATAACGTCATATGTATAAAACAAATATTTTATATTCTCTGCAGTGACATTATTCCAATATCGAAAGTCAAAAACATTTGTCTCAGTTAGTCTTTCATCAGTAGTAGTATTAAATGGGAAACCAATTCCCATGGTAAAATATTCCAATAATTTTACATTCCTCAAGAGAATCAACTTCAAAAAAGGATTTATATTGTAATGATACATGACAAAAAATAGTTGTAGTAGTATATAATAAACACAATTATAAGGAGCATGGAGAGGAACCAGGCATATCAAGTTAGTAAGAACATAGATAATGCAGACCTTTTTGTCTGAAATAGTGATGAAAACATATCGATTTAAAACATCGATAGCAAATCTTTCAAGTACAAGGCATGTGCTTGAGAGCAAAATCTACAATCTGCAATACAAAGTAAAATGCTGTAAAATATAGCAAATACTTCCATTATACATCAAATTTCACTGATCTTGTGCTAGGTTTATATTGAAGTCACCTATAATATAAATACAAAGTAAAAATGCAGTATGTGCAATTACAAAACGTAGTAGATACTTCCATTAAACATCTAATTTCATTTCAATCTACTCCCATGTTAGAAGGTTGTATGTACATATGACTGATATCAAAGATACTGCCTTTAGTTATGACAGAGCATTGATCATCATCTCATTTCTGCATAGATTTTCCAAGGGAAAAGAAAGTAGCTTTCACGATTCTGAAATGCACATACAGCATTTTTACTTTGCGTGGCCAATATTGTCAAGTGCATTAGATCAAGCACTAATCCTACAATACTATGTTTGATTTTTAGTCGAGGAGCTAATTTCCTTACACAAATACTGCTGCGCCCTGGGGCATCGGATCTCACAGGAAGCTTTAGGTAAGTGTCTCCTGGTCCGGATTTCCTCCGATTAACTGTTTGATGATTTTCCTATGATGCTTTCATTGTTTGCCGTTCAATGATCTGCCAAAAATGCCATCGTACGTATTTCGTTTCCTTTGATGATGTCACATGCAGATGTTGAGATATATATGGTATTTTGATGATAAGGCCAAAAAAAAATTGTTTGTTTGCCCTCCAGTGGAAAAATTAAAATTTTGGGTCGGTCGGTCGGTTAACCTTTTTTTTTTTTTTACTCTACACATGTGATGTCATTCCATGGATTTTATTGTGAATACCAAGCAATGCAGGGCTTAATCAGAAATTGTGGGTCATTATTTAGAGGAAATATACATTTTATACTACTAAATGTGACTTCACACTGCTAAATTTTACGTTTTACATCGAAAAAAATTGAGTTTTCATATTTTACATGTTTGAAGAAAAAATAAATAAACTAAAATCGCGACCCAAATTTTTGGCATTTTAGGGTCGGTCGCGGAGGGCAAACAAACATAATTTTTTTTTGGCCTAATCAAACATTCCTCCATGTCAGTTCTCAACCTTTTGTTGAAAGAATGCAAAATCAGGAAGAAATATTGTGTGTATGGTATATTCAATGGGGAATCCATGACAGAATCAATAGGAAATCCTATTGATTACATTGAGCTCCAAAATTCCTGTGTTAGAGTTTGTACTAGTCTTTGATATTTGAAATTGACTTTCTGAAATGTTTTTATTCTGATCATGTTTATCATTTCTTTTCTTCTTCTTTATAGATTGTTCATTACAGTTATATCATAACAACAACATTTAGTTTTATAAACAAGCCATTATCTGTAAAACTTTTATTGCAAATTTTGTTGTGTCTTAACAACAAATCGATTGACATCAGTATTTTAAAATTGGACAAACCTTCTAGCAGCGTGCACTGAGACCTTTGGTCACGTGACTAACAAAAATTTATGCTTTTCAAACTTGAAACATGTGGTCCACAAAGTCCCAAAGCAAGTTTAACCCTCTCCCCGCTAAAAAAATGTGACCCAGGATCTACAATTTCTTCTTTTGATAGTGACCATGTTATCCCACTCATATAACTAATTATTTACTGTGGTTGAAGCTTATCCTCTTAAGACACAATATCTATTCAATAAGTTAATTGATTATTGATTAGTCAATTGCTTTGTTCAATAGTTGGTCTTTCAGGGATGTGAGAGTTCCTCTTTTCAGCTGATTTCCTCGTTTTTGGAAATGTTCATGTGCTAAAATTTTAGCTTTTTCATTCAATTCAGCCCACTTTTGACCTTTTACCAAACTGTACAACACTTTTCCTTGTTTTTGTCAACTGGCCTCTCACACCCCTGGTCTTTGTTATGTGATTAATAATCTCTTTGATGAACTGTCACTTACATAACAGATCAAGTTTTATAACTCTTTTCTTTTGAATTGAGAAGTCTATACTTATAAGTGAATGGTGTTACAAAAACATTCACCAAACTGTGTAAATGTTTATGGCTGAACATGTCGACTGGACTCGACATTAGCTCCAAGGAGGTTAAGGACATGTGTGGCTTAATGGAATAAGTCCCCGACTCGTGATCATCGGGCATTGAGCGTTGTGGGTTCGAATCTAGTGGGCGACATGTGTAGTGTCATTGAGCAAGATACTTAACCTCATGTATATCCTCTCCACCAAGGTGTCAAATGAGTAAAGATATTCTTCTTTGCTGGGAAGATCAAAGACAGGGAAGGAGGAGTGATGATCGATCCCCTCACATCAAATATAACAAAAAACAAGTGAAGTCTGGCCCAAACACCTCGAAAGAGAGATGGGCACTCCAACCTAATAAAAAAGAATAATTTTCATTCATTCCTAGTAATGCTTACAGTTCACTATTTTACAACAATTCATTTTTGCGATTTCATTTTTATTATGTCAACCAAAAATAAAAACCACTCCCAAGTTCTACTTAAAACATAAGACAATAAGAAATTTCTTTTAGAGGATGCTTTATTGGAACTACAGTTTAAAACTTGATTGTATTGTGTTGTGTTTCCTCTAGGTTATACAAAAAAGACGTCTTGCATCATCTCATAGATTCTTGTGTTTCTAAAGGGTACGTCTTTCAAATGGAAATGATCATCAGAGCTAGGCAGAATAGATATACTATAGGAGAGGTGAGTACAGCTGTCTGTATATTCTAACATATTCTAGTGCTTTTGAGGTCAAAGTTCAGATATCACATGCTCAGTGCATTTGCAGTTTGTATTTGTACTGCAAAATCAATAGGCGGTTGCCTATTAGTTCTGGGCGGTTCAACCGTAGTTAACAATAGCCAACCGCCCAGAACCGGCAGATAACTGCCGGTTGAGTTTTGAAGCCGCTCCTAAAGAAAAAGATCAGGCTTGGTGGTGGGATATGAGTGAAATTTATTTTGTCCTAGATACTGATCCGTGCAAAAAAGTGCACCATACAACATATCATTTTGAGCACAAATAATTGCTTGATATGACTTCACATGCAAACCTGATAATGCTACCCAAATTAAATGAATATATTAACTGCGCTGTACATGTATATCCACTTTGATTGAAGTGAATTTACAAAACGTAGGTGTATCAGATCTGCTCCAAATAGCTGAATATATAGGATAATCCACATTGAATAACAATTCTAAAAATATCTTATGGAACCAAACTAGATGGATCAGCAAGCTCGGTTTGCTGATGAAGTAATTTAGAGGCAATCTCTGTATGCACCACATGCTTTAGAAATCAAAAAATTATCAAAATGTGGGGTTCAGAAAATTTTCAGTATAAAGTGTGCCTTGATAAAAAGGGTGGGGTTGAAATAAAAATTGTGGGTTGCTTAATCTGTGACTAAAATTGAAATTATATTAAGGAGTTCTGAGAATCAGAATGAGCAGATATTGTTGTTACCATTTATGTTTCCCACATTACTGAGCTAGGCTTAATGAATTAAAGTGTGGAGAATTCAGTACCCCATTAAAGTTTCTAAAAAGGATGGGTTCAGAGAATTTTCAGTATAAAGGGTGTCGGGGTAAAAAGGGTTGGTTCAAACCCCACTGCATACAGTGGCAATCTAATTGTATTGGTATATATTGAAGTACTGCATGGTTGTTCTTTTGAAAAAATGTTGCATCAGCTGTCAAGTTTTAATTTTGATAAAGTAAAATAGGGTTTGAAGTGCTGACTGCAGTGGAAATGAGATTGGGTGTTTTAGTTCAGCAGTTTCAATTTCAACAATTTTGTGATATTTTCTAGGTTCAATCTTGATAAATTCCCACAGGAACATGCCATTTTTAAAATCCATGTTTTTGTAAGACTTAACACATGCTCAAGTTAATGATTAACAAGATCTAACAAATAGTGAATACCCATAAGTATCAAAAATATGATTCTTGGTACCAATCTGTGGATTCCAATCACTCATTGGGCACCTTGCATCTACAGAACTGTTTATTCCCTTGAATTTATGTGAATTTACTTAAAAGTAGAACTATCAGATCTGAATTATTCAAATAGCTAGATAGGATAATCCACATTGAATGATGATTCTAAAAATATCTTCGAGGATCCAAAAAGATGGATCAGCAGCTAGGTGGATCAGTAGACCTGTTTGCTTGATAAAGTAATTTTGATGCAATCTATGGAACTGGGTTGGTAAGCTTTTGTGAAGTAATTTTTATTGAAAATCAAATATAAATTTCCATCCGAAATACCCGTAATTTACATGCTAGTTTGTTGTACAGGATGTATCAAAGATAAGTGCACCTATGAGTGCTGTTTGGTTGGTATATGACCATCATGTCATGTTGTACTAAAAAAACCTCCTTTTGATTCATGTCTATATGAACCTATAAAACTCCCAAAACCTGTGAGATAATGACTAAATTACACAAAAAAAGTTGTATCTGCTAATTTAACTATATTTAAGTGGTATATTGATCTATTCTTACCTATTTTAAGTTGCCAAATAAAATGCATACTTTGTTTTGTGAGTGCGATAAACTTGTATCTGCGATAGTTGCTGTTTTAAATCAATTTGAATTGCACACCGTAGAATATAGGTAAGGCCAAAAAAAAAGAACTCTGTCTCAGCTTACGTAAGGTCAAAACCCTGAGCGCTATGCGTTTTGTTTGTTTTTTTAGTAAAAAAGGGCTACACGGATGCGGAAATACCCCCTAATTTATTTTTTTATTGCATTTTTTGGCACTATTTTTTTTTCACGGCCGCTTTGCGGCCGTTTATTTAAAAAAAGATTAAAAAATCTCTCAAAAACCTTTAAAAAAAAAATGCGCTAAATTTGGATTTTTAAAAGCTATGCGCGCGGGAAGCTGAGACAGACCATTTTTTTTTCTTTGGCCTAAGTGGTCAAGAGCCATTAATGTATGGGATAGAAATTTTGAGAGATTTTTTGGATTCTAGTTAAAAGCTTTTAAATAAATGGCAGCCATTGCAGATACAACTTTCTTGCACTAACATGACGACTTATCCTTAGGAAATGCATTGTGCAAGTACAGTACAAATGCATGGCCTAGTGGTATAAGCTCCTGATTCATAATCACCAGTACTTTCTTTTCCTCATGTGTCAGTTAATGAGTAATCTACTCCTTTAATTTTGACATAATTAAGAAAATAAATTTCCCTATGGTACCAAAATCTCATTTTTGACATTTTTGGTTTTGACAACATGAAACCTTTTTGCCAGAACCATAATGATCTAAACACCATTTTTACCTTTAATTTGCTTCTTTTTCAATACAGGTTCCTATCACCTTTGTGGACAGAGTGTACGGTGAATCCAAGCTAGGCGGCAATGAAATCATAGGTTTTGCCAAAGGACTTCTCTTCTTATTTGCTACCACATAATCTATGTAGGTTTATTAGAATTTTTAGGCTAACAATGCATTGGACATTAATGTGCTTTTTAGAGGTTAACTGGACCAATCCACACGATGGGTCAAATTGAATTGGTGGACCAATGCAGTACTGGTGTTGTTAGAACAGGACTGAAAGTATTCCATTGTTTAAAACATAGCTCCATTGACTTCTACGCAGTGTTGAAACTTGATAACCAGATTTTCTCAGAACTGTCAATGCGTGGGCCGGTCGAATTACCTCTATAAAGAGCACAATTTTTGATATTTAAATATTTAAACACTAGATATATATCTAGTGTTTAAATATTTTTGACAACAATCATGATTGAATGGAAAACAGAATCAGTGGAAACTAGTGGTTTATGATGCACAATTGAATACCAGAATGCAACACTGACCAAAGTTGAGGGATTTTGGCAAATTAAGAATGATTAAAGGAGTTTAAGGAGAAACATATGTAGTCAAAACTATGTTCCCGACCAAATTTCCCTTGGAAATTTGAATCAAGTGTAGGATTTGTCTCGAGACTCCAGAAACATGCAAAAATTGAAAATTGTAGTCTCCTATCAAAATGGCCTTTATTATGAATATTTTTAAAGATATTTACCAAGATTCTATTGGGAGTTAAACCTATGGAAAGCCAGGTATCCAACAGTCTGTCTTGTTCTACTATACATATGTAGCTTTTGTTGTCCCATATTGCAACATGATTGTCACTGGCTTCACCAAAACAAAATATGCTTTACAAACCTATGGATACCCATCTTTCTAGTAACCTTTGTTCATAAGCTTTAATGCAGAGGACCTTTCAATTTACATACAAAAGGTAAATATAAGATATTTTACGGATGATATACAGCTGAAGCCACATGCTTGTGCAGCGTAGTGCACAGTAGGCCTGGGATTTTCTGGGTTATTTAGTACCCGGGTACCAAACTTAATTTTCGGGTGGGTACCTGGGTACCTTAACTTTAAGATTAATAAGTTGATTGGAATAAGAAGATTTTATACTCTCATTTGGGTAATCTGTTATGAAAATTTGTACTCGGTTAAGCTTAGCTCAGGCACTCGAGTTTTAGTCCCAGTAGTTAATTAATCTGCAAGATAGTCCACTGAATGTTGCTTCATTATCTAAATTTTGACCTGCTCATAAAAAAATTACCAGCAGCAACATTTCTAAGATGTAAACTCAAATTATTACACAGGGTTCAGTTGAAACATTGCAACTCAGTGTGCCCACACTATAGCTATAATTTCCTCTAAATACTTGTTCCATCTGTCAACTGATGAAAAGTTTAATCGTAGAGTTTAACAGAGACTGAGATCCGCGACTTGACACCATTTTTATTTTGGCATGACGATCAAATTAGGGGTATTCAGGCTTTTGCTGATGATGCATTGCATATTGTCATGACGTGCAAATATTAAAAACATACACACACGCTTTGCATGTAAGTTAGTGCATCATTCATGTAAAGTATTATTTGTGTGGTTCGTCTCTATTCGCAACTGAACCATGGTGCTGAAGGTTAACTTTGGCAGAAACCGAGTGTACCCCAATTTGAGCTCCAGGGTTGTCGACAATGAAGATACTATTACACAGGCCGGCATGCAGGTCCATGATCTCATCTCTATATATATGGTTGTAATATACCTTTAGACCAGTGTTCACTCCAAGGTTGAATTAACTAAAATTGATCAGGACCTAAATTAGGCCTAGTCTAATTATGTTGAGTAATAATGTGCACACAATTATAATTATAGCTTACAGCAAGCCCACTTGCAAATTTAAATGTAAATAAATCAAATTTTATGATAAATGAGAATATCAGTAGTTAGCATTTATTTATAAATCAGTAATGTTTCATGGACTTTGGAAGATCAAAAATGCTTGATCCGTGTCATTGGATTTAAAGCTCTTGGGTGCTGTTAAATCAAGAGATTACATTGAAGAACTTCCAGAGGATAAACAAGGAAAGCGTGTTGAAATTCCTGTAATTCAATCAGGAAACAAGGTTACAAATTAAAATGAACAGGTTGAAGACAAACTCTTGGGGGCCATTTTGAAGAAAGCTTTACATGCTGATGGTGCATTCATAGTCCAACCATTTTACAACGATTTAATCGCACGACGTCTGTCGATACGCAGTCTTCAAACGCGCTGCGCATATTGCGCTATAAATCTTGAAGACTGCGTATCGGTAGACGTCGTGCGATGAAATCGATGTGAAATCGTTGGACTATGAACGCACCATAAGACCTAATAATACAAAACTTTTCAAAATTTCAGAGATGGTTTCAAACCTATCCCAGATGATGCAAATGAAGTTGTACAATTTCTACCTGATATGTTTACTTGAACTTGGTTTCAAAGTTTTCTGAACCACCCTGTAGTGTGAGCCAGGGGTCGATTTCACTAACGTTAAAATGCATCGTTAACACATTGTAAGACCAAAATCCATTGTAAGCTACGATCACCTCTTGATCCCGCGCAACGTTAACAAAGGGTTCGATTTTTCTAATGCATAATTCATATACCTTACGATGCGGTGAACACTTATGAAGGGTTTTTATGGTTTTCACATCTTTGTGAAGTCTAGTTGTAGTTGCGAGCTGAACCCTTCGTTAGCTACGATGCATCGTAATGTACGTGAAATCGACCCCAGGCTTTATTCATAGACACTTCTTACAAAGACAAGTGAAGAAAACACACATTTTGCTAAATCCATATTTTATTTGATCAAAGATACCCAAACCAATATTTCAAGATATTTTTACAAAAGTTCAATATAGATATTTACAATTACGCATAGTTTGATATAAGGCATACATTTTATGATGATAGGTTCATTGTCCTGTTCAGATTGTGTATCTAGATTTACAATTACACTTTTTAGTTGAGAAATTAATGATTTCTTTTTCATTTGCCAAAAAGTACAATAATACATTAAAAGGATCCAAACAAAGACATAAATATAGTGCTAAACAAATAAACATAATATTTACAAATTACTGATTTAGAAATGTTTCATCAAAGCAGCACAAGAAGTTAAAAAAAACAATAATGATACTTACATCCACTTAGATTTATAACAGAAACAGAAATAACTTTCATTTTCACAACCTGTAATTGATGTGCACATAACTAAAACATTCAAAAATGAGTTTCAAACTCAATATCATCTATTTTTCTGGGTTTGACAAGATTTGTTCAAATATGCACTAAATAGAAACTGAATGTTCAAATGCACTGTGATATTATTTTAAATGAGGTTACAATAAATAAATAAAGATTAAAAATACAAATGAAAAATAAAACCGAGTAAAGAAATAGATAACTGGCATACCAACTATTGCACATGGTAATAATGTACATTTCAGGATATAAACTGGAAGTATAACTAAAAGTTGAAAAGCAATATAATGGCATAAAGCACAAATCTTCACTTCTGTTTGTCACCCCTACACAAAAGTGAAATGAATGCCTTGATTGATCATTCATACATTCCGCGTATCACCTAGCCAATCAGAATGCAAGAATATAAAGTACGCACAGTGCAGTGGATCTTCACAATGCACTGCACTTGATGTGTTCCATTTTGCGTGGCAGGTGTTTAGTGCGTATGAATATTTCATTGTTTTTGTCGGGTGATTATTTATTTAGTTCAGAGAAGTTTGGATTTTGGTGGTCATATTAAAGGCCTTATTTCTTTTCACAAAAAATACAATATTATTTTTCTGTGTATGAATTAGATTACTAAATTTGCATTCTATTATGCTTGTAAAATGAGACAAAATCAATGCAGTTGCGGTAAATTTTGATTGCTGTCCAATGCACTCGGCCCCTACGGGCCTCGTGAATTGGACGCATCAAAATTGACCGTGCGTGCATTGATTTTGTCTCATTTCATTCGCGTATGAAATGCGCATTTATTAACCTATAATCATGGTAACCTAAACAAAGCAGATCACCAACGTAAGCATCGTATGTACATGTACAATGTTTAAAATTGTCTTAGGAGGCATTTTTTATCAAAACAACATTGGTTGACAAATCAATCAATGCAATTAATGACTTGGATGTAATCAAGCCTTTATAGGGTCATTTACAGTACTCGTAGTCCAGAAGTAAACTTGTTTCAATTCTTACTTCTCTGATACCACCCCATTTAAATTAATGAATGGTTACACATGCCTACTATTTTGTCCAGTAATTCACAAATTCAATACATGTGTCTCATATCATTCCTTAATTCATGACCAGGTGGTATCTCACTTATGTTTGTGGATTTAATTCAAGAACACAATAAAAAAAAAAGGTAGTGTTCACACAACAGTCTTCCAAACGAGCATACATTTTCAAGGTGGTGATGGTCTGTGTCTTTTGAGTACACATTCACAAATTACTGCCAGCAACAAGAGTCCAAAAATTCAGTAGTTTAAAAATTTTACTACTTTTAAGTATTAAAATACCAATCTAAAGTTTATGGCTGGCATTGCAGTCCAATAATTCAATTCAACTCTGTTACAGCTTTAACTGATCAATGGGAAATATTTGAGATACTTTGGTCCAATTATTCAACAGATTCAAATCTTACGACTTTAGTTTCAGCCTCAATTGATCAGTATATATAGGTGACACCTGAAATAATTCCTGGTCCAATAATTAATTTTGATCAAATCTTACAACTCAGATTCCAGAATCATTTGATTAACGATTTTCATATCCAAGGTACATTTGGTCCAATGATTTAATTAATACAATCTGATACCTTAAATGGAACAGGGATGTAAGTTTCAAATTTCCTGTAATCATCAGGAAATTGTACTGATGAAAATGTCTTGTTTTCAGGACTGACATCCCTACTGGAAAAAAGTCTGAGGTACACTTGGTCCAATAGTTCAAATGATTTAATTTTTTTACAACTAAAACTTGCTCTAATTTGTGAATGATACAAGCTTTTCTAAGGCTGCGATCACATAGAAGTATACACGGGAGCGCATAGCGAAAACCGTATAAATCTATGTGATTGCAGCCTAACAATGTCCATGATTTATAAATATAAATTATACACATCCATAAAACTAAGTCTTGTTAACACTACATATTTCCAAAATTTTGTATAGAAATGCTTTCCTTTTATCATCTTTAAACAGGAAGACAACAGATTTTGACACATTATTGCTGCAAGACTTAGGCAAGCCTACAATCCCTGACATGAAATATTGACAAATATTCCTGTAGTTCACTTGACACTAATGGCTGCAATAATTATTGTTATGTACCTCATATATAGATTCCTGTCCTCTGATTAAAAGTGAGGGCATGGATTTAACTAGGCCCGCTCTATACATTTTGCGCACAATACGGCGCAGCCAGCATTGAAAGGAGAAATATCATAAATCAATATCGGTTCTTTTAACCAACCAGATGACAAAAATCTATATATTCGGTATATAAAACGAATATTGTCTGCTTTTTGTTCGGGCATGGTTAAAATTATTTCCCCTCCATGATCTTAAAACCATGAATATGCCCTCGGCTTCACTTCGGGCATATTCATGGTTTTGAAATCACCTCGGGAAAATGATTTAAACCATGCCCCTCAAAGCAGTGGATAGCACACTCATTTGTTCTTTCATCATAAAAATGTTATTTTGTTTACAAATTTAGTTAAAGCATTTTACATTAATTTGATAATATATATTGAATTTCCTTGGGTTTTATGTTAGTCTTCAATTATTTACATATTAAAATAAAAATATCCACAACAAGGACAAGCATATTATTGTATTAATATCGGAATGGATCATTCGAAATTGTTAATTACATATAGAAAGAGTAGACACTGGGCTCTAGCCGAGCTGGCATGCAGGCAAAACCAGCAATAGTTTTACTAGTTCACAGTAATACACCCAGACAGAAGTTTACACTCGTCCAGGTTTTTGTTTGCTGTTTCGTCCCAGCCTATCTGGAGTTTGTCCATCTACTCTTTTGTCTGTTTTTGACTACTCTTTCTATATGTAGCTTTAGCATTAACTACCAGAGGCACTTTATTACTGCAGCATTAATATTACAGCTGTAATCTTCAAAACACCGAACTGAAGTGTCCTTGTTTGAGACACCTCAAGTTTGGGGCTCGAGTCTTCTCAAGTATTGGATACATGTGCTTGCAAGGATGTGAGCCCAAATTTGAGACACCTCAATTTAATATGGAGGCCACCTCTGTAACAGCGTTAGGGATTTGAGCTGCAATTACTATCCATATAACACAATACATGCTTTCTGTAATGTATCCATTCTATTAAGTGTCTGTTTTGGTTCCATTATATACTGTAAATGTAAATATTTTCACGCTCAGTAATTTTGCAAGCAGTAAATTTTGCATCTAAAATTTCGTGCCAGTGAATTTTTTACCGTTCTTCGTGGTACATATTATTTTCGCTCTACGTGAATTTAGGGTTAACGTAAATGTAGCGTGAAATATACCACTTATACAGTATACAGCTGTTGCCATTTGATTTATTCATACACTTTGCTCATTTTACAGTAATTTTTCAATTCGACCTTCCAATTTTTTCCAACCAAAATTTCTCATGTGGTCACTTTACTAGTGCCAGCCTCACTGCAGTTACGTAATTTTAACTACATTCACAAATAATGTCTGTGCTAAACAGCATGTCACCAATGTCTGGATGTTGATTTGGAACCATATTACTGTAAAAGTAGACATTTTTGTGAAGTTTTTATTTTTGCAAATTTCGCAAGTAGACGTCAAATTGCCAAAATAAAAACTCGTGAAAAAGTATCTTTGTACTAGGTTTCTATTGTAATGGCAAAAAAAAGCTCAATTAAATTCTTGCCAATTTGACTAAATCTGCAAAATCGCAAAAATACCTCCCCGCGAAAATATTGACATTTACAGTACTTTCTTTATATCTAAACCTTAAAATAACTACTAACTAAACCAGAGAATTCAAGTCATGTGTGATGGCATCAAAACAAAAAATGCTTCAGCTGGAATCACTTTGACACAAATATTCATGGAGCACGAAGCTTACAGTGACAAACAAATCAGATCCATTAATGGTTGGTGCCAATTATTGCATTCTTTAGTATCAGGAATATCTTATATTACTATGTCTAATTTACAAATATTTAGTGAAGAATATATTAGTAATTATATTATTTGCTTTCTAGAGGCAATGATATACAAAGAAACTCATGCAAATTATATATAACAATATTGGCAAATATCATTATGTTATGCTTTTAAAGACCTTAACAACAGGCGTGGTCTTTTCATATATACAACTCTGTTGAAGTCATCAAGACAATTTTAAAAATGGTACCATTCTGACTACGATATTAGACCTATGGGGATTGAACCTATAGGGATGGCCATCATCTTGATGTTGCTCGTGGAAGTGAGTTGTTGTACTCCGGGTGCACATGCAACACCTCAAAATCTTTCAAAGTGAAAATCATAGGAAAATCGCCATATCTACAATCATGGAAAATTTGTGTTCGGACACTACAGTATATTCAGGCTATTTTTCTTGCATTCTTGGACTGAACTTTAATGATGATTTTCTAATTTCAATTTAAACCCTTACCAAAATCATATCTTTCCCAGCCCTCTCTCCAGTCAAACAATGTTGAGAGGTATAACATAGGATTTGATAACACAATATCTATCAACATTGTACTAGGAGAGGGGAGCATCAAAGTGTCCCAATACTCCCTTTCATGATATAGCTCAGCAAAAGTAGCAATAGAAGTTGCTGGAAACAAAGTCACAGTTTGGGTGTGAAACAAAATGTTGTCTGTGTAAGTCAAGATTTAGATTTGAGTAGACTTACCAGGCCAGAGTCTTCCAAGGTGGGAACGGGATTCTGTGGATTTTCTAACAACTTTATGGTTTCTTTTGTAAGCTTCAACATACAACAAATAAACATATTAAAACATATTGTTACCCATCAAAAATAATGAAGGTATGGTAGTAATAAAATGAGGAATAATATCAGACTCATTTTATCTTTATACTTTGACAAAATACATATGTGGACCGCCACGGCAAAAGGGTGCAGTTGTCGGCTCGTACATGTTGCTCCTTGTAGCATATCTGATGTATGCTATTTGTATGCATCAGATATGCTACAATGAGCAACATGTAGGAGCCAACAACTGTACCCTTTTGCCGCGGCGGGACACATATAAACATTGCACTAGGGTAGGTTATTCAGCCAAAATCCGAGAATTCTCTTCATTTGAGTTTGATGAATCCACCATCTTTTCCAATATATTTATTTAAACACACCTACTTTAATTACATACAAATTGTACCTTTTGACAAAGACAATGAAATAAAACACAAAAATAAAACGGTCTCTGTATTAACCCTGTAACCCTACAATTTTACATTGTTCTTGTACCCTGTATATATCCTTACAACCATCAAAGCAAAAGATGGTTTTAAATATAATCAACACCAGAGCTTTTTAACTCCATCCACTTTAAGAATAGACTGCTAGCATGGTGGATAGTAGATACATTTCAACCCTCTCCAAGTCCAGTGCCATGTGAAATATGGCTTAAAAGCTTCTGCATTGTACGGGTTCTGGCCAATGTTATATGCCATTAACATGACTCAGACCTTAATTGCACTCATAATGCTCAAATGTTAATTTTAGGGCAACTGCCTCTGGCCTGGCGTGATGGTATGGAATTGGACTGGAAATGGGTTGATGTAATTAACATTTAAAAACATTAACATGCAAGTGTGTACTTGACTTCATTGAAACACAATATGCACTGCCTATGTTTTCTTTCTATCACATCACATAAGGCACAATGCTAAACAAACAAATGACATAAGAATAGAACCTGGGTTTTGTAGAGATCCTTGGCAACTCAACAATTTGAATATTTACCTAAGTTGGTGTAATATTCAACATTCAAAAATAGTATTACATTTCATATCTTTGCTGATGATATAATATTTACCAATTACATGTTATTAACACTATTGGGGACGGCATCGGTTCTGGGCGGATGCCTATTGTTTATTCCAGTTGAACCGCCAAGAACCAGCAGGCAACCGCGACCCCTTAATAAACATAGCTTAATTAGATTGGTGCAAAACTCAAATAAAATTACCAGATATTCACATAAACTGTGCTATCTACACCAAGTTTGAACAACATACATTCAACAGTCAACATGATATACTTAATTCAAATACATGGACAATCAAGGTATGTTACAGGTAAACCACTAGTCACTGGGATAAATGGCATGAGAAAGTATTGGTTCAAACTTGGGTGAAACACTTTTTTGTGATCCTAATTCAATTTCAAAGAAATTGCCTAGAATTTGCTACAATAGTGGGTTGTAATGGTTATCATCATGATGATAGAGATGGGCTGTGGCTGAAAATTGGCTCAATAAAGCTAGAAAAATATATTTCTCACACATTTTCTGAAAGTCGTTGAGCCAATTTTCACTGCTCCTGCGCCAATGGCGCGTCATACGGCCTTAGCGGAAACACTGATAGAGATGATTCCTTTGAAAATTAATTGACAATTATCCATTATCATGTACATCCATCTGTGTCATATAAAAGTAAATATTACCATCAGACTAGATCTTTCTGGTACATTCCCAGTCCAATGATCTCCATCCACAGACACTCAATGCCAACCTTAATTTCATACCCTCTACGCATGATACAGTTATCTGTGCAATACATCCAGTACGAATAACGAATACACAAATTACTTTTGAAAAATTGTCAAATAATGCCCGTGATGGAGATCAACAGACCTAAAAAATATACCAGTAGCTTTCTTTTTCTTACTGACAGCTGTCAGATTTGTTATTTTTGGTATAATCAAGAAACTTTTGAGAGCACCTTGCCCATTGGACATCCTCTTTCAACCATTTCTAACTATACACTTTCAATTCTAACACAAATAAATATCATTTACTTTTCCCCTCTACAATATCATTTGCTTTCTCTTACTTCCTTTATCAAATTTGCATTGAATGGCAATATATTTTGTTAAAAATATTCAATTCAAGAATTTTCAAAATTCACCCTGATTGCAAAATGGATATGATGCGCACCCATTCTTTAGAAATTTTACATATACATCAGTAAAAACTTTTTCATAGTCATAGACATGATTGTTAAAACTAGCAATTTATGCTCATGATTCATATAGTCTTACATAAGAATTATATAGCCTTACACCTATGATAGTCAATTAGTCATCCTTCTCCTCCTCTTTGAATCTTGCTGGTGGTACTACTCTGCACAGTTTCTGTACAAATACAGTAATTGGATCTAAATGGAGAGAAAAGAAAAGAAACGTTGTGATAAATGAAGTGAAATTGTTTTCCATCCAACCAGTACAGATTATTTTATAGACTCACAGGTATACACTGTATGCAGTGCCCCAAGAAGGAGCATTCGCACAGGGGACCAACGGCTTAACGTGACTTCTGAAGCACGGAGCAATTAGAGTAAAGTTTCTTGCTCAAGGAGACGTAAACCGCCATGCCTGGGGCTCGAACCCAGAACCTCTGTATTGAGACCCGTGCTCTATCCGATATAATGATAATACAAATAAGAATGACTTTGAACCCAGGGAGGGGGGGGGGCACTCAAGTATAATGTTGCAGGCATAGCGTGACAACAGTTTTTCAAAACGCCCCCTAGAGGGTAGAGGGTTCTGAAGCAAAAATATACCCTTTTTCCGCTATTCACACCCTAAATCCTCATTTAATCGATACTGTTTTCACACTAGCGTTTGAAAAAGTACCCTATTTCTTGAAAATTGCCCCAAAATTGCTGTTTTTTAAACCCTAAACAGTGTCACCTGATTCACCCTTCAGTCCTGATCAAAAACAACCCTAATTCACCTTTTTCTTGGTCATGCTATGCCTGCAACATTATATTTGAGTGCCCCCAGGCTCTTACCACAATATCTGGTATTCTTAGTTATCTCTTTTTGTTCATGCGATATGAGAAAATATTTATGGGTCAGGTTCCTTGAGTATTGGTTCTCATATTTTTTAATAATACTGCAATTATAATTGAAGTTTTTATGGAATTTTCTGTAATGTGTGTCGTTTTGCATTGCGTAGGTCAATACATAGCGTTTAGCCCCAGGCCTTGTATTTTGAGACGTGGGAGTGCGATAGCACACCATCACACACCTAAAATGATCTTGAAGAGTGTGATTTTCAGCATACCTAAATCTGGTGAAATTATACACAATTAGATACAAAATGCACACCTGAATATCCTGAAAAGTGCTATGTACAGCACACCAGGTATTTTCAAAAAATACAAGGCCTGTAGCCTCTTATGCATAACAACTGTGTGCTTTGTAGCCAACAATAAGTTCCAAAAACAATGCAAGTTGGAAGAGCTGTACGTTTTCGTCCCACATTAATATAAAACATTTTGTATAACATAGAAGTCTAATGTGATATAGAAATATATTTTTCAGCTATAAAACAAATGAAATTGTTGTATATCATCTACTGAGTGAAATTGGGGCAAACTGCATGAGAGCTTGGAATGTATATCCATGTAGATTCCTGGGATGTACATTCATGTAAATTCAACTCGATGCATTTCTGAGCGTCACACACTGTGTGCGCATTCACAAGCATAGGTATAACACGTAGGGGCAAACACATACGCGCAGTTGAATATGCAGCATGAATCCCACAATATTTACTCCTGGAATGTATATCAATGTACATAGATGTATATCCCAAGGTCTTGTGTAGCTTGCCCCAATGTTCTCTTTGTTCTACTTACCCATACAACTGAGATGCAGTCCAAAGTGAACAAATGGGAAGTAGAAGATGAGGCCAGCTAGGATGAATAATCCGGCATATAAAAATGCCACTGTTGGTTCCTCAATGATGGGAGCGATGATAAGATAGATAGATGCTAACATGAAGATGATGGGGCAGATAATTGGTACCTACAACAAACAAGAGTATCAATTATCAGAACGGAGTTTGATATCAGGTATATTGGGAGTGTGAGTGCTTTAAGTGCTGATCTCCCATCCTTGGCCATGTGGTTTTATTACCATCTGGGGTACCTTAATTGATATATTGGTTAAGGGATATCTGCAGTTTAGCTCAGGGTGTATCAGGGATGGCCCGTCAAGCATTGTATGCCTTGTGTCAAGGGCCATGCCCCTGCACTCTAGTTTACATCTGATTGTCAACCACTGATTATAGGCTACAGTACGTCTATCCCACGGCTGTTTGATCCTATAGAAATAGTGCTCATTTTTAACCGAATGCACATTATTGGTGGCGCTATTGATATAAATTAAGTTTCGGGATTGGTAGAATCTATGAACCCTAATTTTGACATTTGATACATGGATACGGTGGAGGAGACCAAAAATAAATTTTATTCATACTAAATTCAAATACTAAATACTTAATTTATACATATAATTAATTTCAAAAAATGAACAGCGCCACCTATAATGATATTGCAAAATATGGACCGAAAATGTGTATTTTGATCCAAAATGACCGTTTTTTAAGAAAATACGAGAAATTAAATTATGCAAACAAATTTGATTGTTCCAACAGCTAATTCCAGAAATAATTAAAAGACTTTCAGGACAATAATTTCTCGTAAGAGTTGTTTTTTGTCAAAACCTTAATAAATGAGCGCATCAAACAGCTGTGATCCTAGCGCAATGCTGCCTATAATGGTTTTTGACATTTTAACTCATCAGGGGTTACTGTTTATAGCAGTATATGAAAATAAAAAAAGGGGAAATTCTTTACAAGTCCTTGGCAAATATTTTTGATTTCATTACTACTGAACAAAAATTAGTGATACATGTAACATGTTTTTAATATGCCTACTTTGCTAACACATTGTTATTGTGGAACCAAATTTAAAATGTTTCTCTACGGAACTGAACACACATGTTTGTTTGTTTTTTCAATGTACACATCTATAATGAAAACAAAAATGGATTGTGTAATGATCCACAAGCTTTTATGTATGACCCTAGTGTAGTTGTTAAGGCTGGGTAGACCTTCAAATGGCATAAACCGTTTTTGTACTCTAACTAATTGCATAAACTATATAAAAGTATACATTTTTAGAAGCGGATTTTTACCCTGAACATGATGATGACATCAGTTTTCGACCAACAATTTTAGTAAAAATGCCAAATAAACGCATTTTCTGGAAAGCTTGAATAAAATTTGCATTTGTGAAATATTTAACTTTTTGCTTTTTGGAATCTAGAAACAAATGTCTAGGAAGGGTTTCCTCAATTTTTTTATTTTTATCTTATTTTTTAAAAAAATGTGTTTGTTTTTTTTAAATGCAAAATATAGGTCAAAAAATGTAAGAAATTTCCACTGCTGCCACCAAAATGGTAATTTTTTGCCATTTTTTGGAAAAATCAAAAAATTGAGAAATTGAGAATTTGTTTTTCCAAAAAGCAAAGCAGTTCAAAATTTACTTAGGCTTTCCAGAAATGTTGGGGTCAAAAAAATACTGTTTTTGGCATTTTTTGCCCAAATCTACATTTTTTTTGTGAAAAACCAATATCAACAATATGTTCAGGGTAAAAGTCCACTTCAAAATGTCTACTTTCAAATGGTTTATCCAATTAGTTTGAAAGTTAAGAGTGTAAAAACCGTTTATGTACTTGAAGGTCTACCCCTTAAAGTACAGCATGAAATATTCATCAATTCTGATGACTTCCTATTCATGGGACAATCGTCTGCATTGAGAAAACTATCAGTTGTAATTATTAGTTCTGCATATGTTGATTGAATGCATTACATTATGTGGAAACCTAGTGAGCATGACCTGAACTAAAACTGACCCATGGTTATGGCAATTTCAATAATTTTACAATAGTATATCCATATGTAAAAATGTAGGGTTTATCTATAAAAACATGCATAATGGAAACATGTATCAGATGGATAGCAATAGTGAGACCTTCGTTATACTATGAACATCAGATATGAAATGATTTGAACAAAACAAAATATGCCGATTCATTGTGCATGATGACCACTGGAAAAATCCAAACCATGTGGGATAAGTCATTTACCATTAAACATAGTAAATTTACTTTGCTCTGAACTCTTAATGCATTTGTACCACCAAACATGTTAAGGTGGCCTAGTAGCACAGAAACGGTGTCGGGCACGAGTGAACTGATATCAGCGGTGTTGGACACAATATCAAAGTATTTATCCCGGGCTTTTAGCGTACTTTATGGCTTACTGTATCTTGCGCTTTAATAAAACGCGATCTTACATGTGCGTCATTTTTATATTCACGCATAAGACCATGCGCGTTACTCCTGACGGGCGCAGGGCTCAAAGCGCACAGTGCTTAAGGTATTAGTCATTGCTAAAAATGTCCATTTTTGGCTTCATTTTGCTTAATATCTCAAAAAGTAAGTCGGTGACCATATTTATATATAAGGACCAAAACATATGCAAAAAAGAGAGAAAAAAATAGGGCTGGTTTTTAATTATAAGTGTTTTTGTCTTAATTATTTTGATTTTACCAATGGTAAAACATAGTGTTTTTGAAATGGATTTTTCTCAAAAACTAAGTCGGGTGACCCCCTTTTTTTTTTATTTCAGAAATGTAATCAGCACATATGAAAGCAACATATATCAAAAAATAAGAAAAATAAATAGAGGCATTTTATCTGTGCTAGGCCACCTTAAATCAATTAAGCCTTTTGGTTAGAAAACATAAAAGTATAGTCATTATGGGAGAAAATATGCCGAGTCATGATAAATCATGCAACCACATCAGGAAAATCAGTAGTCCACAAATCACATGTCATGCATTCAAAGACTGAACAATGTTTTTAAATTCATTAAAGTCGTCTTTAAAATCCATTAAAATCTTAATCAAATGTTTGGCATGCACTGAAATTGTCAATGATTTTCCAAAATTTCAAACAGCCTTCAGAATCACAGAATCGCATTTGTGTCCCTTCCCAACTCTTATACTCCTTGGCTGTAGTTTCTGTAAAATATCACTCTTGGACAATTATATAAGACATGTTTGTCTTTTATTTTGAGTTTTTCACTTTACATAGAGCTCATATTCAATTACATTTACTGGTATATAGCTGAATCAAAGCAATAGTATCATTCAGCTGCCAGTGGCGTGCACAGGGATTTTTGACTGGTGGGGCTAGATACGAAGTTCCCCCGACTAATGAGGCCCAAAAGGCACACCCAATTTTTTTATTTATTTTTTGCGTAGCTTTTGAAAATTGACAAGCCAAAAAAAAGGGCTCGCAATCGCACACACGACTCATATCGATTTGAATTTCAATTTATCAACAAAAATTACATGACGTAATATCATTGTTACATGACGTAATATCAATTTGTAACATTCCCACCAATTGTGTTCGGCATGTTTAGTGGAAAATACCACTGTGGCCCGTTTTCTTTTCTTTCCCCAACTTTTCTGGTGACTGGGGGCGCTGAAGCCCAAGCCAGCACCCCACCCACCCCCTTAACGCATGCCTCTGTCAGCTGTCAACTGACATTTTGGGTTACCGGTAACCCTAAATTCAGTGAAAGACAATTTTGTCTCTAATTTCAACATTTCTTTGTTTTTAAGAAAACAATCGCAGTGGTAAGTTTGTATGGGCATGCCGTTTCTGTAATGTGGGACGGGTGTGTGAAAACATGAAATTTTAGTTTAGAATCGGAATGATGGGCAATCCCATTAAGTCTATCTGAAAACAAGATCTCTTTTCCACTCTAGTTTGCCATATATATGTTGTGTTTTAAACAGTAAGAGCCAACTGGTTATTACCGCAAACGTCAAACAGAGGTGTTAGAGTTCAGATTTTAAACTGATTTTACAAAGTTTTCATGCCTTTTTGAGTCATAATTCCAACTATTTTGTTTATTTACTTTTAGCATTTAAGCCTTTTTATTGTCAGAGGAATATTAGGCTAAAAAAAGAAACAAGTTTGTTCCCTGTGGGCCGCATGCATTTCGTTTTGGCATCATATATTACCGCATTTAATTTTTTTATTCTAATTTAAAAAAAAAACGAAAATCAGAAAAGCAGATTTGATAAAAAAGAATAGGGACGATTAAAAAATAATTACTAGAGACACGTTTTCTTTTCAACAAACAATCCAAACCGCAGTTTGCCCGCATTTCAACAGGTTTGTTACTAAAATTCATCCCCCATGCGGATGTTCTCATGCAAATTTGCCTTAACACCTCATTAAAAATATATAAAAAAACGCATTTCGCATTTAGGTTTTGTGACCACCCACAGGAAACATACCTGTTTCCTTTTCTGCCTTATCTTGACTTTATTTGAGAATATTAACCATAGTTTACACATAGGTATGCATCATGAGACCCACCATTCCCAGGGATCAGGTTCATCATACAACTTACAGCTAATGACATTAAAAAGATATACCATACCTTGAATGGCCTGTCCCATTCTGGTCTTTTAAATCTTAGGACGATGAGTGCTAGAACTGTGCTTCCATAGAACACCCACGCAGCAAAACTGAAGTAATTGACAAGTGAATCAAAATCACCTGGCAGCAACATTAGAATGGCTAAAAATGCCTGCAACAAACAGAAACAAAATATCAAAAATTACACATTAACATTTATAATATATTCTTGGAACTAATGAACTTTAGGATATGAACAACTGCAAGGTTCCCACCTTGTTTCCACAAGGATTGTCACAATTAAGGCTTCAGCTTTGTTCCTGCAGGATTTCCTGTGGGTTCCCATAAGATTTCCACTGGGTTCCAACAAGGATTGCCATGGATTTCCATAAGGTTTGCTCTGAGTTCCCACAATGTTTACTCTGGTATCCCATATGGGTTGCTCTGGGTTCCCATAATGTTTACTCATGTGGGTTTGCTCTGGGTTCCCCTGTGTTTGCTCTGGGTTCTTAAGGTTTGCTCTGGGTTCTCCTGTGTTTGCTCTGGGTTCTTAAGGTTTGCTCTGGGTTCTCCCTACGTTTGTTCTGAGTTCCCTTAAGTTTTGCTCTGGGTTCCCACAAGATTTTCTTTGGGTTCCCACATGATTTACTCCATGTTTCTATATTATTTCCTTTGGGTTACCACAAAGTTTACTCTTGGTTCCCTATGGTTTGCTCTGGATTCCATAATGTTTGCTCTGGGTTCCCACAAGATTTGCTCTGGGTTCCCACATGATTTGCTCTGGGTTCCCAAATGATTTGCTCTGGGTTCCCACATGATTTGCTCTGGGTTCCCACAAGATTTGTTATGGGTTCCCACAAGATTTGC
>JXSR01S003647.1:42659-54137 GCA_000969725.1 Ophiothrix spiculata
CCCCCCCACTATACTATAACTCAGGCTAACATGTGACACATCCATTTCTGACTTCAGAACATATGCTTGATCAAACTGAATCATTATCTATGGGTAAACTCTTTAAAGCACTCAAAAGTAAATTTCAAAGGGAATTGATACTTATATATGTGACCATCCATCACAAACCTTAAGTTGGCATATTTCATTATGAGCTACAAATTACAATACAAAAATATACACATAGGTCATATTTTGACAAAATTGTTAATATGGAAACTTTAATGTACCTTTTTCAGCTTTGGGTTTTCTGACGTGCAATGCTTTGAAAAAAATTATAATTCTTTTTCTAGGTGTCTCATGAAATTGAACTTAGTGTCATGATCAGGGCTGGACATTGGTACTACTTTTTGTACAGGCAGCTGGGCAGGTAACTTTCCAAAGTTACCTGCCCGAATTTTAACAACTAAAATATTCGAAATTTCCCACAAATTTGTCTTTTTCCACACAAAAAAACTAAAAATTTGTGTGGTTTTTGCAAAAAGCTATTTTTTTTATAAATTTAAGTCAAATTTTGAAAAAATTTACCCGCCATGTCAGGCAGGTAACTTTCAATTTTAACCCGCCCGACACTTACATTACCCGCCATTGGCTGTCAGGCTGGTGCTGATGTCCAGCCCTGGTCAGGTGTGTTGTTTTTGAATCTGTAATAAAACAAAATTGACCTAGAACAGACTTAACTTGAGGTTTGTGGTGGATGATTACATATAAAAATATTCTTTTAAAATAGATCTAACCGGTTTCCCTTACCTTGCTGCTCCTAACAGTGTACCATTGGCAGCACCAAATGTAGAACAACACACAAAGAATGGAATGATCCAGGCCATGGGACCAAGAGTTTTACTTGCAAAATCCTGTCAAAAAACAACAGATTAAGAATAGAAACATTTTATAAGAAATTCTTCGCATTAAAACAATACTGTCTAAACATTTTGAAATTCCAAAAATAGGAATTGATAATCATTCATTCAGACATGTAGGTATAAATGTTGATAAGCTGTGTTAATATACTCATGAATATTTAGGAACCCATAAATATTTCATATTTAAAACATAGTTTTGACTATTTCCCCACTAGTGCATTAACACTCAAACACAGCTGTAAGGGTATGAATTTACATGCTATCATAGGCTGTGCCTGTGTGCAACACACACACCTGGGGGAGGTAAAACTCCCATATGGTTAACCATATGGTTGTTGGTAAAACACTGAATATGTTGAATTATTGTTGATTTTATTACAACCTAAATAGTGATTTTGAGGTATTATAAAACAAATACAGCATGGTTTATTTCAGTGCACCTTGGGAGGACATCTTGATCATCAAACACATGGTCAAAAGGAACAGTAGTGTTTTGCAATATTTCCCTCAAACAATCTTGTATTTGTAGGCCTAGCCTAAACTCCTTAATGGTCTAATATATTCACTATAAAGAAGGTAGGAATGACAGAACCACACCTGTAAGTGCTGACAGGCCTTAAGGATCAACATTTTGATAACGCCTTTCATACCAGGAAAAATTGGTTTAATTTCGCTAATTTCACTGTACTGTAAATTCGTTGAATTAAATTTCTCGTTAAATTCTAGTTATGATTAAAACTAATGTAAAGTGTTCTAATTTAGTAAAATTAAATCTGAGCAAAATTGTTGATGATTGAAATTTGCTTAATTTTGTCCTCGCCCAGTTGAAATCATTTAATTTACAGCATCCAACCCATGAAAATAATAGGCCTTTGCAAATGGTCTCAGCAAATTTGAAAGCCCTTAAATGCTGGCTCTTATGCTAGTAATACACTGACTCACTGAAACTCTATCTAATTAACAACCAATTACTCAGAACAGTTACTTTGCTATCTTAAGTGTTAATCTGTTAACACAACATGAACTACCATATTCACTCATCTAATTCAACTACTGCCATTTATACCCAAACTTCCAACAGTTTGACAATTAACCATCTTACTTTTAGTATGACCAAAACATTATAAATTAAAGAATTTCAAAATTGTTGTGTTTAGTATGAAGTAACTCAGCAGTAAGGCAATACATTCAGTATATCAATTGTTGAATTGAACAAGTGAATAAATAATATCAAATGAGTATCTGTATGTAATATAAGGTTAATTATGACATATCCAATTAATTGAGGACCACATAGCATTTTAGTGCATGCAGGCTGATTTGCGGGATATTGCCAAATTTACAAAGGGTTTGAGTCCTCCACATCCCCTTTGGATCTGCTATAAAATGTTAAATTGGTGAATGCTTTTGATTTGTTTTTAATCGCCCATTCATGGTGGCTGCAGGAATTGAAAATTTGAATTCAAGACTGTGGTCCAGGGTTTCAAAATGGTAAACTGACTACATTCACTAACATTTTTGAACTAACATCCACAATTGTATTTCTCAAACCTGGAGCTCAAGCTAACTGAAACATACCAAGGGAGAAATATTCTAATCCAGCTAAGCTCTTACTTAATATAAAAAAATCCATCACAGTCTAGTGTACACACAATCAAAGAATTCCATTAATCAAACTTCAGAGGGGTTCTCACAATGAAATGGTTTACCAGATGCTCAAAGGTTTTACGGTACTTTTTCAGATATTTTTGGTAAGGAATATAGTATACTCCGTTTTGTCAACGGCATACAGGTGAATATTTTGTATGCCCGATAATGCAAAATGTGTCACAATTATAAAAGTGGTATATCGATAGGGAAAAGGGTAGGCAGTGGCGTGTCCAGGGGGGGTGGTTTTTTTCAGCCCCCTGCAGAGTTGCAAAAATCATGTAAAATCAGCCTAATTTTGACAAATTTTTACACTAAGCCCCCCGCACAAATCACCAAGCTCCCTTAAGCCCCCCGCAAGTAAAAATCCTGGATACGCCAGTGGTAGGCCTGTACTAGCTTGGAGATATGGTGTTGGTTTTGTTTTGGTTTGGCTTCTTTGTTTGTAGGTCTATATTATTCTGAAAGTCTAACCCCTCTTATATCTTTATTTTCAGAAGGCCCATATAGCGACTTGACTTAAATTTTAATGTTGCCAGTATTTTTTGAACAATAGTGCTTGTTCAAATCCCAGGGTTCAAATTGGTCATAATTGCCATTCTTATCTTGCCTATTTCAGATGCCAATTGAAGGATCCATCCAAAAACACAAGTGGATTGTGTCATTAACTTAATTGGTAGAGTCCCCCTCCCCGGTGATCATTGGCATGCCAGCCTCATTAATGTGCTTCATTGTATAAAGCAATTTGATTATAGTCTGATTGCGTACTCAAGGTTTTGCATATGGCTATAAGATCCCATTATATGTGACCGCTCATCACGAATATCCAGTAAAGTTTGCATTTTTTTATTTTGAGGCAAAATAAATGTAAAACTCATATTCTGAAAAAATAGGTTTTTTACACATTTAAAATGTGCCTGTTATTCTTAAACTCTTTGCAAAATATCAGCTTCCACTTCAGCTCTCAAATATTTGTAAAAAGTAGGTGCCATTTTTCTAGATGTCACTGAAAGTTTTTCTCAACTTGACTTATTCTGACACATACATCCTTCTTCGAAAGAATCATAACTTTTGAATAATAACTCATTTTCTAGGTGTTGTATTGACACATTTTGATTTTAAAGCTGAGATTAAATTCTCCTTAAATCTACAATGAATCATAATTAACCAGGGGTCGACTTTACTGGTGGTCCAAGATTTGTGGTGGAGAGTCACATATGTTAATTCACGATGTGTGTGAAAATGTTCACTGAATCATTGGCATTAGGAAGAACTCTCAATCTACTTCCCCTATTGAGATATCACTTATCTACACAAAGGGGGGAGGGTATTCAAGTTTGGTTTTGGTAGGGGTGTACTGCTGGGAAATTTGAGGTACCAACCATATTAGGCCTATGTACCATTTTTAAAGAAAAGGGGACTCATCCATATACCAAATGCCCAAATTGTGAGTCAAATTTATACAAAAATTGAAATTTTCTGCAAAAATTACGCTAATTTGGTGCAAAATTTCTGTTTTTTGATTGAAATTTAGGAAAAAAACAATTTTAGAAAATTTTGAAAAACAGACCCATCAAAATATCACATTTTGCAAAGAAAAGGGACCCATTGGCATACCAGACAGCCTGATTTGCTACCCAAATGTTTTGCATATCCCCGTAGTAATCATTTTTGTACTAAGTACCCCGCCGGGTGCAAGGTCAATTAATACATTGCATGCATCTTCTGCATGTTTGTTTGTCCTATATGAACTGGTATGTTCTGTCTATACAAAACAGAACTCATTATCTATGGCCGATGCAATTATGTCCTGGGGCTGACATATAAATGGCTCTTTTATTGACCCAAGTTTTAAATGAGTTATAAATGTAGGTATGTAATTTTGCGAATTGTCATTTTTATGACCGAAGAGTGTCCAATTTTAAAATTTTGTAATAATCATGGACAATTAGAGATAGTAATTTTTGTGTAAATGATTTAACTTTCATTTTGCGAAATTGTCATTTTCATGATCAAAGATTTATAAAAAAAAATCATGTAATAAGGGACAATTGCAGATAATAATGTTTGTGTCATAATTTTTAACTTCATTTATCAATATCTTCATTCTCAAAAATAAAAAAAAAACAGGTCATGGACTGGGATATCAAGATACATGCAGATAAAAACACAAAAGACACAGTATTTGTAATGATTTACATCTATATGTGAAAGAAAGATCAATTTGGGCAAACAATTGTAGTCTGAGCAATGGTGGATATTAGTAATGATGCTATGACTAGGGTAACACTTTAGAAATGCTTGGTTAAAGAGTTTGTATTTAACACTTAAGAGTTGTCCAAGTTCAAGAATCCAAAGTCGGGTTCACAGAGTTGTCCTTGCATCATATCTTGATAGAAAAATCACTTGGATTGTAAGTATCCAAATAAGAGTGATTCAAGAACTACACACAAAGTGTCAAATATGGACTCATTAAGCATGGTTTAAATTGAAGTGTTTGATGATAGCTAGTAGAATACAGGTTTGTTAAGTTTTAGGACAAAAGAACAAACAGATTTAGAGTAGAGAAGTCATGACTAATGACATTGTCAGCTATATCGGTTCAAAGTGGAGGACTTGTTAACTGCAAATAGGTGCAGAATATGCCTTGTGCAGAGATTTGGTGCGGCATCATTCAGAACGGCAATGCAAGATGTGCTAGAGATGTCAATATTCTCACATTACAATAAGCACCGCAGTAATCGGCAAAAGCAGAATACTCCCAATTTGATCTCAAATTCAGGAAAAAAATAGCACTGAATTTGGGATCTTTTCTCTAAATCTATAAGAACAACTCAAATTATACAGGGCTGTACGAGCAAGGGGCAGGGGGGCAATTGAACTCGTGACGCTGGCTCAAAAAGGCAGGATGCTATAGGGGCAAAGATCATAATATCGGGATGATAATTTTTCTAGTTTACTGTCCTGTTGTTAGTTTGAGTTAACTTATCGTCCCGCTACAGAGTATGTGATATATGGGATTATATACCTCATATATAGATTTCTCTCCTCTGATTGGTTAAAAGTGCAGGCTTGGATTTAACTAGGCCCGGGGCATTTTTTTCACTAGGCCCGCTCAACACATTTTGCGCACAGCATTGAAAGGAGAAACATATATTGAAAATCATTTTTGGTTCTTTTAACCAACCAGATGACAAAAATCTATATATTCGGTATATAAAACGAATATTGACTGCTTTTTGTTCGGGGCATGGTTTAAATTATTTCCCCTCAGTGATCTCAAAACCATGAATATGCCCGAAGCTTTGCTTTGCTTCGGGCATATTCATGGTTTTGAGATCACCTCGGGAAAATAATTTTAAACCATGCCCCTCAAAGCAGTCAATATTTGTATAATAAAACGTGAAGTTAGTCTGATATCAGGGTGGTCAACGTTTTTCCCTCTGGCTTACATGCCTTCATACGGCCCTGAAATTATAGATGATATCTTACCACTGCGACAGCTGGTGAGGCTAGCAGTTCTTCTGGGCTAAGTACAGTGAAGTAGGCAACATTTGTGACAAGATATACAAGGGCTACAAGAGGCACACCAATGATGATAGCACGGGGCAAGTTTCTGTGGGAAAATAAAAACGAATAGAAAACAATTACATGGTTACTTTAAAATTCAATACATTTTCAATAAAATTTTGCTCATATTTTATATTTGCAGATTGTAATACAAATACATACCTGAAAAAAATGAAAACTTTGTTCAGTTATGACTTTACGAGCAAAGCAAATTTGATGAGCGCCCCTAAAAATGCTTATGTATCTTATTTAGAATGAGAATGGGAGGAGCAATTTAAATTTTGGCTACCAAATAAAGTGTATCATAAAGGTATATAGGCTACTTGGAAGGGCAATGAAAAATTACTCCACATTGCACAAAAACTGAATGTTGGGTCAACATGGACCTCCCCCTTGACCACCTAAGTGTTACACGAAGGAGTAGCTCACATTGGCGCAGCTAGGGGTATGAGCGAAAGTAGTGTGCACACCCAATTAAGTTTGAAGCCACACTTGTAGCTTGATATTTTGTGGCTCTCCTCAAGAATGTGGTTATTCCACTACTAAAGTTCTAACTTAGGTGACACCAAGCCAAAAATCCAGGCTTCATCTAATCATTTCAAAATTATACAATTTGGAAAATGGTATCTAGCAATGAACGTGGAACCTGCAAAAATAGAAATGATTTGCATATTGTCTTTTGATGTATTTGACTTTTATGGCACTTCATCCAGAAATTGAAATATGAAGCTTGTGCTATACGCTACTCATATTTTACCAATGGTATCAAATATTCAATCTTTAATAACATTACTTTGTCTATAACTAAAATTGCTGTTGGGAGTTTGTATAGAGCAAAATAATTTAAAATTATACACCATTTCATTTGACCTTTTTATTATTTAATCAGAGACGCTAGTCTCTGATTTAATGAAGAAAACAAAAGTTCATTCACAAAATGCCAAGAAAGTTCACTATTCTTTCAGTCATGGGTGAGTGAATGCATATAATGTTGTGATTTACACAGATCATTTACCCACAGTGTTCATGCATTAGATATGGTTAATGATTTGGTCTTAATTTTAATTTTAACACTTTGGTAGGAGTTTTATTTGGCATTTTAATGATCCATATAGTAGTAATTCAACAAAGGTGAGGTAAATGCTGAATTTGCAATATTTTTTTACCCATTAAAAAGGATCGGAATCTCAAAATTCTAAAAAGTAGTGTTAATCATAACTTGAACACCTGGTATTTACAAATAATGTAAAATGGTTATTCAAACATTTTAAGCAATTTCCATTAAAGTTGTGATATTTACTCCTAGTTTACTTAATATGACAAACATATTTAGCATATTTACAAGCTTTCGTACTAGTATTTTTTTGGGAAGGCAACGGTGATTTTTTTTTCTGTTTCTGTTTTGGTTTCTGTTCCTGTTTTGTTTTTGGTTTGTTTATGGATAAGAAATTACATTAGGCTCAACGCTCATTAATGCATCATCATGATCATAAAATGAGCACTTAAATTCCATGGATGATTTCTATTGATAATTTAACCTCAACTTAATAAAGTTCTGTGTCATTAGTAGTCCAATGAACTTGGAAATACACCGCATAGCAGAATGGATGATGCAATATGATATAATATCAGCTGTGGCCATCTCTGTATAGCAAAATATGTCCTATAGTTAATATTAGATACTCGAAAATATTTCTAGCATTTGATTTATATTACTAGACCAACAATTCATGAAATGCCACTATTATTAATATAAAAGTAACATGATGAAGCACTTTAGTAAAACCTGGGAGTAAAACTGCATGAGAAATTGGTGAAATTTTAAATGTCCAATTACTTTAACTCCCAAGCCCCTTGGAATCCTGCAAAATAGTTAGATCATCCTGGATCAAAACTGGTCTTGAAATATCTTAAAGGCTAAAATGATTAAATAGGATGCTCATGTTTAAATATTTCAGAATAAAAATCCTTTTTCACATATTATAACACATGTTGAATATTTTTATTATTTTATCATTTTACAGGAAGATGATGCAATAAACATATATCACTTTCATTTGATCAACTGTTCAAATATAATAATTGTATGTGTCCTTATTAAACATATACTACAGGATGCTCAGACATGTCTAGGCCTCAATATACTTAAAAGTCAAATCTATAAAACAGTAGACCTTGTTAATAGGAGGTCGCGGTGTTAATTTTCACCAACGGGTGGTAGCGTTACAGAATCAGTTGTTGGTCAGTGGCGGGAAGATTTTGACAAAACGCGCGTGTGGTATCTAAGCGTAAGATTTGCGCCTAATACACACAAAAACGCAACACGTGCACTAGTTTTTTACGCATTGTCTTCCCAGTAAGCACCAAAAATAGCGCGGAATAGTAACGAGTAGCTACGAGTGCTCCCGAGCTAAAGGGTCTTCAGTGATAAAACTTTTTACGTGTGATTTCCTATACCACAAAATGCTGATTTTTCAAATATTTGCTACTTGTAGAATTTTTTAATTTCTTGCTGGTCAATTTTGAATGTCAAGTGGATGTCTAATCAAGAAAAAAAATATGAGGTCACCGACCATTTTCAAAAGATAGCTAGAGATGAAACTAAACTAAAAACAAGTTTCATTGCAGAGAATGTCAAAATTTGCTTTTGTAATATCAAACACATGAAAAAAAGTTAATTACGTTAATTAACCTAACGCTCAAGTTTTCAAGTTATCGTCAATTAAAAGGAAAATGACATTATCATATATGACGTCATAGCGCGCTTAGATGATCAGTGACCCCTATTTTTTATTACTGAATTTTGAAATTTAGACTATTAACTGACAAAAAATAAACAAAATCTACAGGAACTTGTCACTGCGATCATCTTTAACATCACATGACTGAGTGGTTTTGAAATGGGTACGTGCAGAAATGCAAAAGTATGTAATTTTTTTCAGCTATAAAATGATGCTTAATATTTCCATTAGGGTCATTAGGAGGAAGAAAATTGGTGCATTTGCTTCATAAGAAAACAAGTTTAGAAAAAAATATGTGTATGGATGCCCTTAAATAGTCATAATTCTTCATTTTGACTGTTGACTCAAAGTGTTTCAATTCAAATCTTTTTTTGACCAAATCTTATAATATTACTTTGATAAGAATGCTATGTGCTGCAAAAATTGAACCCAAACCGTTCATGCAAATGCGCATGCATTTTTTAAAAATAAGAAAAGCGTGTCATTTTCTAAGAAGTGTCAGGACCACAACATTACAACACAGTCGCCTATGGAGAATTTTAAAAAGGCTGAAAAACTTGTAACTTTTCTCAGAGATGCAGTTGGTTACGACTGCGGCACAACAATTTTTTTCATAAATAGTAAAAAATGTTTGCATCCGTTTTGCGTGCTCAAATTTCAATGCACACTGAACGCATGCTTTACTAACGCATTTGGTTTAATCACGCGCCGCCTAGCTGCATAATATATACCTTGGAAATATGCAGGCGCAGATGTGCCATCAAAGTAATCAAATTTTATCAAAAAATGCCAGTTTTGGCCGTTTTTCTTGTGACATATTTTTTTATTTCAGTATTTTGAAGAGCGCAAAAAGTGCTTTTTAACATATCGTCGGTCCCACGACAAGACCTCGTATCTGCAAAAAGTAAATTGTTCAGACACTGCAAAAACATTTCTGGCCTTAAAATATTCTTCTAATTCGGCCTAAAAGCTATATATTTATAACAGTTTTGAAATGGTTGTTATCATTGTGGTAATCATGAAGGTATTTATAGGTTTTAAGCCAAGAAAAGTCACAAAAATGCATTTTTTATGTGAGTTAAGAGGTTTTTGCACCAAAAAGTGGACATTATTAACGTTATAATGTTATTATATTTCTTATGCAAAACCTCCGAGCTCGTACGGTCTGAGAAAAGATACGAGGTTTTATCATGAGATTTTCAGAAGCTTGGAAAATTGGGTCACCAGCAGGTTTAGGATGAAGATTGGCTTACAATGATTTGTCACAACAAAGTATGACTTCTCAGCTACAAAATGGTACCAAAAACTCAATTTGACCAAAATGTGAGATACGAGGTTTTGTCGTGGGGCCGACGATATGTAAAAATTGAAAAAATAAATGGAGCATTTACTATTTTACAAGCACATAATGATCGACATGTTGGAGTTTTCCCTATACTTTGTATGGTTAATCAGGTGATTTTTTGGGAAAATATGTACTTTTTGAAATGCCTGCATCTCAAAACTGAGAACGGTCACCTATATTTTATTTTAGCACAAATAAATCTACCAAATACTAAATTTTTAAGAAAATAAATGGAGGATTTGCATCTCTGAGAAAACTCCTTAAAAACCAATAATTGGAATCAAGTGAAATTTTCAGCATGTGTTTATGTTTACTTTGCTTATATTTATATTTATTAAGATCAAAAAAATATACAGTTTTCATCACATCAGGATCATGAATTGCACCTGAAGTTATATGTGTAAATAGGTCAGGACACTTGTAGATTATTCAAATTACTAGGAGTAACGTACATTGTACTTTACCAAAACTCAGCTGAAAAGACATAGCAGTCATTGATGCAAAAAGGACTAAAAAATACTGATAGCCAGAGTATCAGAGATCAGTGTTTCCATGCATTTTGACACGTTTTAAACAGGTGTCTTAATTCAAGATCTACTAGTGAATCACAACTAATGCTTAATCACCATTTCTGTATATGGTCACAGCTGGATACAACTAGTTGACTTACTTGACCAAAGGTGAAATGCAACAATCAGTCACTACAAGATGGCTATCTGTACTATGGACAGGTTATATTGTGGCTGAGCATTTCCTGTATTATCTCCTTCTTCATGCATTTGGAGAAAACAATCGCTACAACAAGGTGGCAAGTCTGATTTCCTGACCTGATTTACAAAGAATTAGCACTAATTATGGCTCTTAATGACTCTTAATAAGGGGCGCAACATTAGACTCTCAGGGGGGAGCTGGAAGTTTTTCTAAAAAAAAAAAGTTGCCTCGCCATGTGAGCAAAAAAAAATAACTTGCCTCACATGTGAGCAAAAAAAACAAACTTGACTCACTAAATGAAGAATAAGAAAAAAAAACTTTGCCCCGAAGTATTGCTCAGAATGCATTGAAATACGTCAGAAATTGCCAAAAATAGCCAAATTTTCCAGGGCTTCGCCCCTGGACCCCTTAAGGTTCAAAAATGTCTGTAATTACTTCAATTTGCTTGTTTTTTCAGGAACTTAGCCCCTAAACCCCCTACAAGTTGTGCACCAGATATGTCTTCATAATGTACGAAAAGTTTAAAAAAAACTTGGCTCGCGAAGTAAAAAAAGAAAAAAAC
>JXSR01S003648.1:31386-45702 GCA_000969725.1 Ophiothrix spiculata
TCTATTTTCTCACAGCAGGTGTCCCTTAATCTAAAAAGCTGATTTCTTCTAAAATCTCAACTTCTTCAAAATATTAGATAGACAATAATTTTATTATTGTTATGTTGATGATATATTAGCTTGAATGACAGATTGCATCTGAACTCAACAGTCTGATTATACAGGGTGTCCCAATAAAAACGCATCGAACTTTGAACTTTTATTTTGAGAGAACAGAGCTCAATGGTGAGCAATAATAATATTATAGGGTAGACCATTGGCTTTTACAGAGATTTTGTTTTGTTTAATTTTGATCTCAGAATCAAAAGTTATTGCACATTTTGTAAAGACCCGAAAATCTTGAAGGTCTGATTTGTTAATCTATAAAGATTCACCTCTGGTGATGATATTGGGCACATGTTGAATTGAAATTGCTAAAAACATCACATGATTAGGAGAAGCGTCTCTTTAACCCATTTCATGACATAAGGACTCAATTTAATGATGATCTTCTGATATCAAGCAGGTTGATGCGTAATGTTTTGTCAACCTGTTGCGTCCCCTTGACGAGCCAGATGAATCATTAACTCACTTGAGTTCTTAAACTCCTTTGTCTACAGTTTTCTTCCGCGTGGTTTTGGTTAAATACCTATTATTGGTTGACATATTTCATTAGAATCCTGTGTTTCGACTCTCTTGGTCAATATTGTATCCTAAACTACCCGTTTGGCTAGAGCACACCACCCCTTTATTCATAGCATTAAAAAACTCAAAGTTCGTGATATATATACATATCAGCTTGCTACCCATATGTATCGGCACAATTTTAATTTACTTCCGCATGATCTCCTAAATAATGGGGCTCTCCACACGGGAGCATTAAATGTAGATGCATCTAGATGAATGTACATTACCGAAGTGCAGATTGTGTTCACACGCGCGTCAATCTGACTTTACTATCGTTGCGCGTATTGACGTTTGCTGAAGTCCAGTTTAATCTAGATGCATCTGGATGTGCGAAGTACAGATTGAGTTGCCCGTGTGGAGAGCCCCAATATCTTTGCCACCAAGGCCGACATTCATAACACGAGACAAGCCCTTGATTTCCGTATTGAGCAAACTAGATCATTGCTTGCGGCTAATACTATTAATACCCAAGGACCCGTGGTATGGAATACATTAAATAAGACAATCAAAACTGCTCGTTCCCTCGCCTCTATAAAAACATTCTTAAGAAAACACATTATCGGTCAATACAGCCTCAAATCCATAAATAATGAGTACGCTCCAGTCACGTGATACCCTTGTTTGTCCCGTATGTTTGTCCTGTACCCTCATTTTCTGATACCTTAATATACTACATACAACAAAATTCATAAGATACACATCTGTGTAACCCACCACCCTCAAGCATGTAATACATGTATTTGATTTATGCTTCTCTATTCATTGCGGGGTTTGTTTTTAAGGTTGCTTTATGTGTTTGTTTTGTTTAGCTTTCTCTGTAATTCTGTCTACCTCAATGTATGCAACTTACAGTTTGATTCCAGTTATATCAATTACAATATGTTCTAATTTTGTAAACTGGGTCCTCCGCCCACACGCCTAGCGTTTTCGGAGGCATCCATGTCTCTCATACACTTGTATGAATCGTCTTATATTATATTATTATCAAATGTATTTTATATTCAAAATTACACATTGTATTTTTATATTTACTCACATACTTTATATGTATTCTCTTGTGTATGATGAGATGAAACAAATAAATGAAATGAAATGAAAAAATGAACGAGAAGTAAACAGATTCAAAGAATATGAGAGTAGAAGGAAGATCCGTACTTTAATTGAAAATTTTGACCTATTTAAGTTAAAAATGAACTTAAAATATCACTTAATGTTAGGTAAAGGTCAGGTAAGATTAGTTTGGATTGAAATGTGCTCTAGTTGGTTGCAGAGTTTTCTTCATTTCAAGTTTGCATTTCTTTAACTGGAAGTCTAAACTTACAAATCGGACCAAAGTACGCTCGTAGATTTAAAGGACTTTCTTAAATTCTTAATATCTTTGGACTGGAGTGGTAAAATGAAACGGGACAAAAAGCATGTTGTAGAGTAATTACTCTACTATTGAAAAACATATATAACTATGATTTAATCAGTTGACAACTATTTTTTATTATTTTATTTGCTCGTTGCATTATTATTGGGACAAGCTGTATGTAATGACTCATCCCGAAAAGGGGTACTTTGTGACAGAACACTTTTCGAGAAACTGACGAAAATAGGCAGCAAAAAATAAAGAAATAATAAAAATTTCCAGCAGATTTTCTGTTGTAAAATGTGATCGCTTTGACCAATTTCAACAAGTAAGGTGTCATATTAAAGATTTAAAAATGTTGTAACAGATGAAATGATAAAATCAAAATTGATATCATCTTCAAAGTCCCCCCTTTCGGGGTGAACCATCACATATTATAATTCACGCAGCGAGTACAAATATGGGGGACTTAATTAAAAAGCGAAGAGAGTTAAAATGACAAGTTACCCTACACGAATTTTTGTCTTCATCTAAGCCGATGGGTTGGGGTGGTAACCACCCGCCCTGTGAAATTGAAATTGACTTGAGTTTTGTTGTTTAGTATAGTATACTATAGTTTTGGGTAGGCTCTCCTCTTCCCATTGATACCAAAATCATGAAAATCGGCCAAGGCATTACATAATTAAGGCATCTTATAGCTGAAGAGACTGGCCTAGATTTTTCCCACTAATTTTGTACATGTTTATACATGTAGTAATATAACCTACCAGTAGTTTTCCATGATTTTGAGAAAATATTGAGAAAATTGCAATTATTTACCAACTATATTTTTACGCCGGTGTAATGAGACTGTGTGTCCTCCATAACCAGGAGTCCGGGTCTAATTGAACTACACAGAATAAGTCAATGATTTATTGATCGCACATGTACAAGTACATTCTACACAATTTTATATATTCAAGAAGAACAGCAGGTCTGATGTGGGCAACTACAGGCCGGTTAGTATTCTCTGTATTGTCTCAAAAATTCTCGAGAAGGCTGTCTTTATCCAGGTTGATAGTTATTTACGTGCAAATAATATTCTCTATGAATATCAATCAGGATTTAGAAATTCATTTTCTACAGATAGCTGTTTAATTCATCTCACAGATTATCTTAAAGAACAGACATCCCAGAGAAACTACACTGGGTTGGTCCTATTAGATCTGCAAAAAGCTTTCGACACTGTCGACCATGACATTCTATGCAAAAAACTTGAGGCCATGGGTATTACCTCTGTTAAGTGGTTTAGATCATACTTGAGTGGCAGAAAACAAATTGTCCATGTGAATAAGGTTGATTCAGATCCTTTACCCATCACATGTGGGGTGCCACAGGGTAGCATTCTTGGCCCTCTCCTTTTTTTGTGCTATATTAATGACATGGCCGTCAGTGTCGACTGCAAACTTCTTCTTTATGCAGATGACAGTGCTCTTCTGGTCTCTGATAAAGACCCCAAGCGTGTTGCCGATAAACTTAGCAAAGAGCTGGAAAATTGTCGTCAGTGGCTTATTGATAATAAGCTTTCACTACATCTTGGAAAGACTGAATCAATCTTATTCGGCTCTAAAAGAAAGCTCAATCAAGTTCATGAATTTTCTGTTTCCTGTAATGGTGATTCGATCACACCAGCTAAATCTGCTAAATACCTCGGCATCACTCTTGACGAGTGTTTATCTTGTGAGGCTATTGCCTGTGATATTCTTAAAAAAGCCGGTGCTAGACTTGCATTTTTATATAGACATGCTCATATGTTAAATGAAAAAAGTCGTAAAACATTGAGCACTGCTCTCATCTTGTGCCATTTCGACTATGCATGTACATCCTGGTATTCGTGCCTTTCCCAGTACTACAAGAAAAAATTGAATACAATGCATAACAGGGTGGTTAGATTTATTTTGAACTTGGGTCCTCGATCTCATATTGGACAAAGGGAACTGGACAGGGTTGGATTACTGTCAGTAAAAGATAGGGTAATTCAAATGAAGTTGAATCATGTTTTTAAGATTGTACATGGTACTGCACCTGATTATTTGAATACCAATTTCACTCGTGTTTCATCTGTTCATAACTATGGTACCAGGGGTAGCTCATTTAATTTCATTGTTCCTAGGTCCAAAGGTTATAACAAAACCCAGATTGGTAGCACATTCTATTTTACGGCCATTCACCATTGGAATTTTTTGCCTAATTCCATCAAAGAAAAGAGTGACTTTTCATCATTCAAACAAGCAGTGAAACAATATCTTGCTGACCAAGCCAGAAAAGCTGAGTTAGATCCTATGCACCATGATTATTATTAATTCGTTTCTGGTTTTCTTGTCTGTTTCCCCTTTCAAATTGTTTTCGTTTGTTCACTTTTTTGGTATCCAAACTGCATGTTTCTGCTGCCTTTTCATGTTTGTTTTGTTTGCTTGTTCAATCTTGCTTAAGGACCCCAATGGAATTAAGCCTTTTTTAAGGCTTTTTGGGCTATCCTTGGTACTCCTGGTTGTTTTCCATTATCTCATATTTATCAATACTCTTGCAGCTCCATGTACAATAGATCATCTTTATGTAAATAATTTGTATGTGCAATATTCTATCTATTGTATTTTATATCACCATTTGAATGTCTATTACTTGTATTTTTAAGAGTACTGAATAAAATGAAATGAAATGAAATGAAGTAGCTATAATAGGACGCTCAGTCACGCGGATGTTGTATTTCATTACACAATACAGCGTCCGTGTGACTGAAATGTTCTAGCTACTGCACTTTCATCGTGTTTTTGGTAATAGGTAAATAAAATGGTAATTCTAACATGTAGCATGCAGATATTTTTCTCAACCCACAGCCTCTGCCGGCTTACCCAACGCACCTAATGTGGTATCCCGACTTTTTTCATAAAAATATGACCGCAAAGGATGTAAAACAATTACTTAGATGCCTCAGGTCACTTTGTTTTGCGTTTGGGGGCAATCAACGACAATTCATGCTAATCAACGCCTTAGATGAACAAGATGTGTCAAATTTGTGTTAACTATAATCAAATATTACACCTCACTAACACATGCACAGGTTTATTATTTTTAATTTATTTTATTTAGGCACATGAATCTAAAGATAAACAAATAAAATGGGTAAAATTGATCTTGATATTATCACAGGAGTTGTTTTTACATGCCAAAAGAACTTTGAAGTATTTTTGTAAGGACTTAACGGTGATCCCGTAACTTGCCTGCAAGACTCCGCATGGTTCCGTAACTCGGCATCGGTGTTTCTGTAACTGGTGACTTCATGGGGTAACTCACCATTTTTACTCGCCATCTTCAAACTTGCCCATTTTTAACCCACTCAACACATGCCCCCCTATTATGATACACCTAGGATAACAGCAGAGGTTTTAGACTATGGTCACAATACGTCGTACGAACAGTGTTTAGTCCATCTAATAGGACCACGCGACTCCCTTGCTGCTCGCTTTGCTCGGTGCTTGTGGTCCTTTTAAACGGATTAAGCACTGCGTGTAACTATTCGTACGAGTTATTGTAACCATAATCTAAGATACGGTTGCATATAGACAGAATGTTTGCAAACAAATCAGACTTGTTATGTTTATACGATTCATAAATGAGCTAAAAAGCATATTTTACGCGAATTTTTTCACTTTTTCTAATACTCATCGTTTTAAAGACATATTTTTCTTGCCAAAGGGCATATATCCGTAAACGCCCATCCAAGTATTTTTAGGGTAAAAAAATAGTAATACAAAGGCATGATCAAAATGTTCGCTAGCTGGACAGAAATGATTTTATAACACTCTCTCAAAATAAGCATATCTTTGGAATCAATTATCCCCATTCTGTCAACATTCTAAAGGTAAATTCATGATCAACTAAAAATTTTGTTTAGTATTTATCTTGTTCTTTAAATATGGCGCCCAATTCAACTATTGCACTTTTATTGACTCACTCGGTATATACCACGCGAGTCAAAAAAACTGCAATAATTAGATGGAAGCCATATTGTAAGAACAAAAGTAATTTCGAACAAATAATATTAATTTCTAAATAGATCATGAATAAAGCTTTCAAAGGGTGAAAGAATGGTGCAAATTGATAAAGGCATTGCAAAGATATCCTTATTTGAATATTATGGTATGAAAACAGGTCTGTCCAAATCAGCATGCCTCGTCAAACGACAATTCATAACGAGTAAGTACCAATATTGAATTGAATTTCGTGCATGCACCTTTTGAATAATAACATTAACCGATTACCTTGTTCCAGTGAAAATCTCCTCTTAATCTATTAATTTACATATAAAAGATTCTTTTCAAGTGCAAAATGACACGTTTGGGGGTACTGTCTTAGAAGGGAGAGCTTATCAATCAGTCACTGTTTAAAATGCCTCAAGATCAGTTCACAAACGAGCAACGTGCTCTTATTGCTGAGGTTTATTTTACAACCAAATATCATGCAGAAGTGAAACGGAGATTCCGGGGTGCATTCTCCCAATCGGGTGTACCATGTGCATCCACCATCTATGAATTCAGGCGAAATTCAAAAGAACAAGAACAGTCCATAAACTAAATAAAGAGAAATCTTGAAGACCGCGAACGGCAAGAAGCAGGAGAAACGTTGACCGCGTTCGTCAGGCAAGGGATCCCGAAGTGAGCTCGCAAAGAAATCCTCTGCCACATGTGTCCCAGTCCACGTTCAACCGAATATTGAATATTCAGGGCCATCAAGCTCAAACGACCCTTTTCAACGTACCCAAACCAAAGAGAAAAGAGTATGTCATAATTGTGTCCTACGTATTGAATAAAACATATGCACGACAGTTGGACAGAACTGTTTTTATGCCTTCCTATTCAAATAAGTGTAACTCTATGACGCCTTTATCAATTTTCCCCATTCTTTCACCATTTTAAAGGTAAATCTGTGATCTATTTAGATATATTCATTTCATGTTCATGGTATATCTTGTTCTTAAAATATGGCTTTTATTTAACTATTGCAGTTTTTTTGACTCACTCGGTATATTAGCAAGGTTTGGCTGATTATGTGACGTCAATGTGCAGTTTTACTGTCGCAGGTAACCAGTAAACACGCATTTTGTGCCAACATTACATTTAAGCCACCATTCCGAGTCTCATTTCGGTTGCCATCTTGGATTTAAAGCATGTGTGAAATTATAGTTTGTGGACAAATTCTTGTTTAGTGACCTCTAAAATCATTTCTATTAATTCATTGAATGTGTTGATTAATTTGAATATCTAATGTTTTTAACAATGCACTAATGTCGTTGTAATATATTTTTATATTGAAAAACATATTTTGGCGGTCATTTTGGAACCATCTCCCAAGGGAGACCAAACACTGTACGAGCTTTGCTCATTTTTGGTCAACCCACCATTCCCTGGTGAAAATCGAGTACAATTCTATATAGTACAAGATCGGAATGTACTAGAATTGTACTCGATTTCTACCAGGGTTGTAATGACTTTATATTTATGAATTGTTGTGAATAATAAGCTAAAACTGAAACTGAATCTGGGAGAGTTATTTAAAATTTATATCATTATTCATGTTTTCACATATGATCGGGAGTCCTCATAAACATGTTTTGGAATTTTTATTGTGTTCTATTTTGGTCACTTTATGGTTTTAGCGGTCATTTTGAAAACGCCCCCTAGCCCAAGTACCCCATTGTTCCCAGTGATTGGACCAAACATTTGGATGGAAAAACACTTTCAAAAGTACGGGACTTTAATTTGAACCCCAAGTACTAAGGATATAATTTTCCCGAATTCTAAACTATTAAATCATAATTTGAGAAAACACTTAATGTGTAATATACGTATGTAGAGACGTTGATGAATTGATCAAGTTCATTTTCTAAAAAAATAAAACAACATGAAACTATTTTTTATGCATTAGACAACTTTATTCCATATAGGGTACTGTCCATATATAATGGTCTATGGACAGCATATATGTGATGACTGACCTCGAAAAGGGGGACTTTGCAACAGAACACTTTTCGAGAACTGATGAAAATAGGCAGCAAAAAATAAAGAAAATAATAAGAATTTTCAACAGATTTTCTGTTATAAAATTTGATTGCCTTTGTCAATTTCAACAAGTAAAGTGTCATTTTAAAGTTTAGAAAATGCTTTAATAGATGAAATGATAAAATCAAAATCGATATCATCTTCAAAGTCCTCCCTTTCGGGGTGAGCCATCACATATATGCATATCACAAGTTTAACAAAGTAATTATATTCAATAAATTCAAACAAAATAAAATTACAAAACAGATCAAGAAAACATATCAATTTACAACACAATCTAAAATTTTCATTTTAATACACTAATGCTAGAATAGCATTATAAAGTTACATGTCCATATGCACAAAAGATTTAGTCCTGTATTAAATTAAACACACCCTGACCATGTTGACTAGAAGTTTTTTCAAAGGCAAAATGGTAAATTAACATTATTGTTGTAAATGAAATCATTTATGCAAAGTTTAGGCCTACTACTTCCAAAAGGTCACGGAAATCTACACATTTGGATAAAACAGGTCTAACATTAGACCACGTCTACGGATCATATATAGATGAATATCAGCAATATATTGTTGACATGTGTTACCGGTACGATGCAAGTGCAATATACTAGTAGTTATGCTTAAGTTTAAAAAGTACAAAGACCCTATACCCATTATGGCACTGTCTATCTACAATATATACATCAAATATTAAATAATATAATAAATTTACTATATCTGAATCCACTGCTGTTTGAGTTGAACTGTCAAATTTGTTTTCATCATTTTTTTGTCTCAGACAAATGCAAATTTTAAATCAAAAAGACATCATTTTCACCCCATATTTTCAGGCGGTGGCGGACAGGCCATTGCCATTGCCAATATTTACGAGACACCGGCAATAAGCCACTTTCTTATTATCGATGCGCATGTCCATATGAATATTAAAGAACCGTATATCTCCCGTATTTGGTCATAAATAACAACACGTGACCAGAAAAAACCTCGATCAGTAATAGGATACGAATAACTGTACAAAAAATTAGGTTTTGATAAGAAGAAGTTGGGTTCACGCGTTAACCCCAGCAGATTTAGAGTGATATAATTATGTTTAATTTTGTGACATCGCTTTTGTAATTTATTTGATCAATGTAAAAAAAGAAGTTTTTGTAACATTTTGAAAACACAGTTCGTGGCTCTGCCAATTACGATGTAAAATGAATCCCTAAGTTTGCGTTTAGAAATCCCTCAGCCTAAACATGCTAAATCAAGTAAATCGTGTACTCAGCCGCCTGCATATTTTGATATTCCATTGTTGGTGGCGCTATTCGTTGTTTTTTTAATTAATTATATTATATATATATTATAAATGAAGTATTTAGTGTGCATATTTAACATGAAAAAATCATTTTTGATCTCCTTTACCCTCTCCATGTGTAAAATGTCAAAACTAGGGCTCATAGATTCTTAAAATCCAGAAACTTGATTTAACTAAATAGCGCCACCAATAATGTGCATTTGGCTATGAATGACTACACTATTTATATGGTGATCAAACAGCGGTGAACCAGGGATAAAGGGGAATCAGTACTCATTGTATCCGCCATGTAAACCCTAAACCCTATGGGGGTGGTTTCCATCTTGGATTGTAGCTCGTGAGAGATGAGTTATTGTACTTTCAACACTACTGTTGAAACGATTTGCGCGCGAAACAAAATGATTTCGTTATCAGTTATGGGTTAAATGAAGATCTGCGAGATCTTTAGGGCATGTTTCCGAATAAATTCTGAGGTACAATAATTCTGCTCTATGAGCGACAAAATGACAACAAAATGGCGGCGAGTGCGGGTTTTGCACTATTTTTTAGACCATTTTGGCATGCAAAATACTGAAGTAATTAGTCGATTGAAGTGACTAATGAAAAGCATTTCAAACAAATCTGCCCAAAGTTTTTGCACATTTGTAAGTAACACTTTATGTTCCACTTCTACTACAAAATGCCCGGGACAAAATACAATCTTACATGCTCTGCGACAGACTTCATCAAAATACCACAATGACTTTGATAAGACATATCTGCTACTGGGCATATGCTCTTTATCCGTATCTCCTGATCATTTATTAATACAAACTTGCAATTATTAAATTCGCCATAATATCACAAATGTGTTAGAGGCCCGAGAGGCAAGTATCCAACCCCAGCTCAGGAAAGTTTAGAGATTGGTATATCTTTAAATAGTGAAAGTGCACACTTTCATTGAAATTAGCCACTGTGACTATATACGCATCCCGATTATATGTTTGAATGTTATCATAATACGTCATGACGTATAACAAGTTAAAAACACCTAAACATGATATGTATGATCATATCCATTAATAATACCACATGTAGTATGTATACAGCATGGCGTCGTGTAAAAGAGCAACTTTACATAGAGTTACAGAGTTGTATGATACTTTGAGCCAACGTCGTGTCTGTCACTAGGTATCATGCATCTTTGCCATCTTGTTTTATTCTGAAATGTAAATAAAATACAAAAACGTTATTGATAATTAGTATAAATAACAAGCAGAACTCAGATTTACGCTATGCGAAAATACATCCCACGATTTTTAGGCCAGTATTAATCATACCAAATGACTTCTTAGTGATCTCCTGTGTTCTGCCCAAAATTTAGAAACAAAATCTATTGAAAGTTTATCGATACATGTCAGTTCGGCGGAACTCACAATTCGGATACGTATCTGAATTTGGATACTACGTATCAAAATCCTGTTACCTGTATCCGAATTTGGATTAAAAACAGCTGAAACGGGATATCAGCTGAAATTAATATTCAGTTTCGCCGCGCACCATACCGGTATGTATAAAAGTCAAATAACATCATTATATCACCATTTGTCATCTAAATTCTAAGACAATTTTGGTCAAATTATTTTGCCTTCTGTGATAAGGAGCTATCAGGACATGTTTCGAAGCTGTCCCGCTGGAATTGCACAGATGGAAATGACATTTACACAGATAGATTTATCATAAATACAAGAAAGATGTTCTACATGTACTTGCCAGCTTGCGCTATTGATTCGTTTCCTGCGCCACGACAGGCGTGTCATAATTCGGATACCCCTCCATGCCCTAATTCTGATACGGGTATCACAATTTTGATACAAAATGTACGTGGGTATCCAAATTCAGATACGTATCCGAACTGATGTACAGGTGTAACGGAATATAGGGTCCGTCCGTGTGACTGAGTGTCCTAGCTACTATTCAATTGTGTAGAACGTACTTATGACCCTGCTATTGACCTATATATACATCAGGTTTCAGGACACTACTTTTGCTCTGCACATCAGTTCCCAAAACCCTACATTTTCCCCGGGCATTTTCCGCGGTTAAGGAATTTCTAAGACCTTAATGTTTGCCTGGTAATATTTGGTTTGTAATTTGCATGCTTGTACAAACTTGCATGAGCTTGCAATAATTGCGAGAATTTGCTAGCACAATTTATGCTTGCACATGCTTACAATTGATGCGCATACATGCAATATAGCCCGTTCAGGTCACAGGATGATTCTGGTCATAGGAATGATTAGTGCGAAGAAACTTGCGAAGTTCTATATACATTTTCACCTCTCGTGCAAGTGCCCTGCCTATGGAATCGAGTGGTGATCGTCTTTTCTTTGGTAAGAAGTGTTACAAAAAAGAGCTTGGTAAGACAACTTTTTAGTATTCAATTCATTCACTCAAAATCTTGATGAAGTACCCTGAAAAAAATCGAGTACAATTATACTAGTACATCATTCATGAGCTGCACATTTGGAACACAATTCTAGTAGAGTTTTAGTACAATTCTAGTACAATTTTTGTACTAGAATTGAACTAAAAATGTACTAGAATGATGTTAAAAATGTGCAGCTCAGGAATGTTGTACTAAAAATGTACTCGATTTTTACCAGGGTAGATAACAAAAGCCTTCAATCAAGAGGATGGCGCGTACGAACCTTCAGTTTCACAACCAGACTCATCCGATCCATCAGCACAGTCCGCATTGTCATCACATACTTCCCAGTCTCTTATGCATGTCCTGAAACCATCTGCTTCCACAGGACATTGGTAGGTATCGCCACTGCAGGCTGATGAAAAACAAATAGACACAATATTGTCAAGGTTAGTATATACTCGTACCTCAACCCATTGGCACGTGTCACAAGTGTCTATTTTCTAAATCAATGGATAATATGGAAATTAGTAATGAAAAGTAAGTTTGCCAATTTAGATTCTTTTAAAACTAATGCCATATAATTGGATGATACTTAAATAATCTATTGTAAATTAATTAATTTGGTCCTGCATTAATCATGGACGAAAATGTCCCAAGCTCATCATGTGAATGCCAAGGTGAAGTCCTATGTTACAGTCGATTTTATCTATGAACTTATATAACACCTGATTACACTCTAAAAATTATTTTACTCTTTGTTGAGTAAAAAGGTCACAGCTCATTGTTGAGTAAAATCTTACTCAACATTGAGTAAAATCTTACTCGGTTAAGTCAATATTACTCAATGTTGAGCACATCTTACTCAACGTTGTGCAAAGTTTACCCAACGTTGAGTAAAGTTTATCCAACGTTGAATAAGATTTTACTCAACAAAATGAGCTGTGACCGTTGAGTAAGTTTTTACTCAACAAGAGTAAGATAATTTTAAGAGTGTATTTGGTAAGATAATGATAATAATAATATGGTTGGTCGCATGGTATTTATTCATATTCTCCATGAAGCATATTCTCGATAAAGCGTTCATATTTGGTCTCAGAAATTTAATTTAAAATTTCAACTACTAATAACTCATGAAAAACATACAAAATCATAACCATTAATGGTTTCTGAAGAACAATGCATGGAAGATTTAGAAAAAATACTTGATATTTGTTGATTATTATTTTCTCGCCTTTTAAGCTAACATATATATCATTACAACTGTTTTATTCTCTTCTGAATCGTAAGTTAATGGACAAAACTACATACCAACTTTTTACACTCGAAGAGTATGCGCCATAATTAGATATGGTATAGCATTCCCCTTAATAATTCATTGCATTTTTACGAGGGTTAAGTAAATGCAGACTTTATTGATTTTCATTTATTTATTTAATTTCATTCATCCATTTATTTGTCTATATTTACTTATTTATATTAATGTTCATTTATTCATTGATTTCTACAGGGTGTATCAGAATGATTAGTACTCAGAATAAATAAATTTTAAAAAATACTTCCCGTTCCATTTTGAAACTTGTAATTATCTGAATTGGTAGTAAATTTCTTTGTCTTTAATTTACTAAAAGAATGAGAGCATTTTGTCTTTTCGTTTCCAAAAACGGGAGGATTTTGTAAAGGCACCAGTTTTGAAAACTCGCCACGGATTTGATTTGTTGCCTTTCCATTTCAATGAAGACAGAAATCAATAACTCCGTCTGCAAGAGATTTCAATTTATATTTTCTACCTTAAAATATAATTTTACTTTCAAAATTGCCAAAATCTAATGTTGAAAGCTCTGTTTGACTTCTCATTCCATGAAGAACTGAATGATTATACTAAATACTTGCTATTGATTAAATAGAAATGTTTCCTATCTTTAAATGGAAATACCTCCTGTCTTTGTTTAAATAAAGATGTCTCTTTATATTTTTTTTCACAAAATAAGTTCAAGGCAGTAAATAATTTGTAGAAATGCCTAATCTATTAAAATATTTATAGGAATCTATTTGCAATAAATTTGTGTGATGCCTATTGCATGCTTCTGATTGTCATTTAACGATAACTTTCAGATGTTGCAAATTGGCAAATCATGCACTATACGGAACTCGATTCAAACTCCACACAACATTCATTGTGCCCGTTTCAATTTGTGGCTTTTGATGCAGTATGAGAAACAATTTTACTTCAAATATCTTGGGCTATTCCACTTGAATAATCACATATAAACACTTACAATTTGGATATCTTGCTTTGGCATAAGCTATTTACTACCCGTGGCGAGTTTGTAAAAATACATCATTTCTTCTAACTGACATAAACTGCGATTGCGTGCATCAATTTTCAAAATTCTTTTTTTAAAGGGAAGCTATTAAATTGGTTTTTTCATATCCGTGATAAAAATTATGCTACACTCTTAGAAAGAAAGTATCAAATATGAGACAAAAAGGATCA
>JXSR01S003649.1:2156-23175 GCA_000969725.1 Ophiothrix spiculata
CAAAGTCACCCCGGCGTTCAAAGTCACCCCGGTTTACGGTACCTTTCAATATGACAGGTCACATATTGTCATCCCACAGGACTCAACTGGAAAGTTGGCGAGCTAATATGTCAAGAATGGGCAGGGGGGTTGTCGCTTATATTAAAAAAACCGATGCAAAACATTTAAAAAGGGTCAGATTTTGGCTGATTGGTGTCGTCAACGTCTTTCTAAAACGGTGTAGGTTCCTATTTTAGAATGTGAATGTGAATAATGTACTTACAACTGATTGACCTTGACCTCTGAAATGCATTGTGCAAAGTTTCAACCTTGGCTTGTCTTGTTTTCTCATTAGAGGTAAAAGAAAGTATGCAACCCTGGGGATGAGGCTGTTATGTAAATACAAAATTAAAGGAAAATATGTATACCAAAATCAAAAGGAATTCCACGGCACACATTTTCTGTTTTGATTTTGCGTCCGTGATAATTGGATGACCTACCTATAAAATGGCAATGAAGGTCAAAATCATAGTTTGTTTTTAGTGGTCAAAACATTAGGTATTTAGAATATGAAATACAATTTTCAGACCCTATACGCACTAGCATGACCCAAAATTTGTCAATATGGATTGTTTTCCATCTAAAAATCCCAAGTCATTGTGTGTTACCTCCCACAGAGAAGGGGGGGGGGGGCACTTCCATTATGGTTACGCAGTCAAACTGGCTTATACCCAATGACCCCCTTTTAAGGTTCAGGTACTCAATGCCCCCGTTTCTCATGTTTGTAAGGAAACTTAAACACCTATTTTCCTCATTTTTGCACCGTTGCATTTTGTAATTTTATGGTAATTCAACCTTGAAAACAGACTAATTTCTGTTATAAGTTCAAGAGTGTTTACCTCAATGACTCCATTTCGAATCTTCAAAACTGAATGAACCCATTTTTATTTATGAATGGCCCCCTATTTTTGTGCTCAAATTTGTATCGGATGTCCCTTCTTTTCATTAACCGGAGGAGCAGCGAGTTATTGTTGGGGTACCTCGAGAAACCAGAAATACTCAAGAAACCAAAAAATCTTGTGGTACAGGCAGGCATACATTAATGTCACAATGTATGATAACCCATCTAATAAAAAAAGGAAAAAAAAATTGAGAAAAACTTGCAACTTCTGTAGGTGAATTCAAGAATAGCATTAGTAGAAACATGCACTGCGCAACCCAAATTACCACATAGATGTAGCCCAGCAGATCTTCTCAACACTAGTTTGTAATTTTCACTGATTTATTCATCTAGGGAAATTATTGATGTGCCACATTGATGCATTGTATTTAAAACGGACTGTACACAAACACTTGTACATTGTAAGAGGGACTGATGCAAAAATATTTTGATGCAACAATTTTTCAGAGCTTCCTGTTTTTGTTATAAAAAAATAGCGTTAACCCCACAGAAAATCATACAGACCCTAGTTTTGCATAGGATGATTTTTCATGCCCCTAAAGGCCCCCTTTTGGCATCAGACCCCCCCCCCTCCCAAGTGTTTGTAAACAGCACCAAAGCCAAAACAAAATGTTTGTTTGCCCTCTGCGACTGACCAATAAGGTTTGAAAATCGTGGGTCACTTTTTTAGGCAGGGTGTTCTTAATGTTAGAATATTCTGTCTCCCAAAAGTGTAGAAATACTTCCAAGAAATGTTTTTGTGTGTTTTCAAGCCATGGATTTCATCAATTTAAAGCAGAAAAATATTGTAAAAAAGTCATCTACCATTGCAAAACTGTTAGGAAAAAAAACCACCAAGGGCAAACAAACATTCTAATTTTTTCTGCTTAATGATAGGTTTCTGTTTTCAAATGTGAATTTTGTGTCATTTACAGCAAAGCCTGTTGAACAAGCCGCAGCAAAGCCAGTTGAACAACCTGCAGCAAAGCCAGTAGAACAGGCTGAAACAAACACAGCAGAGGCAAAAGTCGTTGATGCATCATTGCCTGGTACTTCTACAGCCAGCTGCTCTTCATCAGCTGTCAGCGCAAACTGGTGTAATGAATACAAGGTCCCATGGCACAAGATGAGTAGAACATATGCCTTCCCAGAAGAAGGAAATGGTTAGAATAATAATCCAGGATGTAACAAGGATATGCCCAGCACCAAAAAGAAACACCTTGAACCGATTGCAAAACAGATTGTTATGGCTTATCCAAAGGCCTTTAAGGACACAATATGTGGCAAGTTACTTGGAAGTGGTCATTATTCAATGCTTAAAGAGCCTAAATGATAGGGCACAGAATGTACATAGAGGGCCTGCTAAATCCAAAGCAGATGACACTGTAGTGCAGGTAGATGAAAACATGCCGAAAAAACGGCCTGCCACTGGCAAAGACAGCTATGGATGCATCATTGACAAATACAACCCGATAATGCCTGCATCTAAAGAGGAGATTGACAAAATGAAGAAGAAAGAAGAAATGAAGGAAGCTTTCAAGCGAGGGTTGAAGATTGACGCAACTTGCAAAGAAAATATGAAAGCTACATATGTAGCACAAAGGAGAGACATACTAAACCAACAGTCGTTGGCTGAGTTAAAGATTGAGTGGCTATTTTTATTTGAAATGGAGGGAATCAACACCTACTTTGAAGAACTTGTAGGCATAAATTTGCAAGAAACTCTTGAAGATAACTATAATACCAAAGGAAAACAGGTATTTGAATACTTGAAAGTTGAATGCTCAAAGAAAGGAGTGTTGTCTGTATGTAGGTCTATCGCAGAAGCCAAAGGGAAGCTTGGAAATGATACGCCTGATATCCCCGGACTGTTGTTACTGGTGATCAACTACTTCAGTGACACGATGGAGATCTTCTTAGTAGTGGAGGTTAGTGTTACAATCATTTTACAGAGTGATTTAAATAAAAGAAAAAAAAGAACATACCATATTTATTCCAATAAGCACCCACCCAAGGTTTTTTGGTTTTTTTCTTTCTTTTTTTTGTGAAACATGGTACAATAACTTGCACTCAGTGGGTTCCAATCATGCATTTGAGGTGATGAACTCCAATAAAATATTTTTCTTTTCATTTGATTGATGTTTGTCATATTAAGGTCAAGTTCTTGCTTTGAAAAGGGGTAGTTTTACTCAGAATCTATCCTATCAGTGTCAAAAATAAGGGTCCATGCAAAATGACTTTGTTAAGGGCCCTGGGCGCTTATTGGAATGAATACAGTACATGGTAATAGACTGTAGATCGTACTGTGTACACTACAGTTCGTTATTATTGCACTTTGCTAAGGCTAAGGGTGTCACGAGAGTTCAGCTTTTTAGCTGAATTCAGCTATTTTAATGCCTTCAAGAGTTCTAATTTGAGCTTTTTCTTTCACTTTCAGTCTTGTTTTGGGCATTTTGTCACATTTTTCAGCTCTTTTTATCACCTGACTCTAACACCCCTGTAAGGCCCTTCACAAACCCGCAACCCATGCAAATAATCTGCAAATATTGTTGGTCCGACTACTCTCAATCCCCTTGTAGCAGTTATCATAATGTGCACAATACTAAATGCATTGGCATTGCGCAGATGGACGTACTCATTTATACATGGTGGTTTTCTCGGTATCGAATGCATGTGGAGAACAAAAACCACATCAACAATTTAACTTTGGGACATGCACTAAATTATTACCAATGGGGAAAAAATTTGTTAAATGTTGGAATGATAATTTAATAACTAAGTACCTCCAGATATTTTGAGGTGATGCGAAACGCACATATTTTTTTTTTCAAAGTGGGCCGGCAACACGGAAGAACGGCAGTACAGACAAGAGAAACTCATGGCATGTTTTAGCAACAAAAGGTGGTGCCAAATCACATTAGCTGTTCAAATATATCTGGAATTTCTTGTCCCCACATCCGATTTCGGTTGTGTACAGATGTGTGGCCAATTTTGATTTTGATTACACCCAATAAGTAAACCGGAGGAGATGAAAAAAATCTACCCATATGTGAACCGGTTTTACTTGAACAACAGTTATCTATACGTTTTTACCATGTTGTTTGAATTTAAAAGCACATTTTGGTGACCGATAGGTAAACCAAAGGAAAAATTGGTCCCATAATGGTCATTTTTGATCAATAAAACCGATATGTGGGGGGAGGGGGCACTCAAATATAAAAGTGACGTACGTGATCCTACCGGCTTTCTTGTATGGGCAATAGGTGAGAAATACATTGCAAAATAGGGGGTCATTCGGTGTATACGAGGGTAAAAAAACTGGGTCATTTCATGCGATTTGTTGGCAAAAGCAAAAAACAGGGTCATTTGGTGTCAGTTTTTTAATAAAATAAGCCTAATTTTGACATATACGCAATAGCTGATCTTCTAAATTTTCGTAAAATTATCGAAAAATCAACAAATTAAGCGAAAAAAGGGGTCATTCGTTGTAGGTTCTCTAAAAAACAGGGCAGTGGATCAGAGTCACCATAAAAAAGGTTGACTTTCAAAATAATAGGGGGTCATTTGGTGACAACTCGGTGAAAAGGAGTTTGTTGGGTGAGAACGGAGCAAAAAAATGTGGTTCTAAGCATGATGCGTGCCAATATATGGGAGTGGCCCCCCCCCCCGACTCATGACATATGGTTTACGGGAGGGGCACATTATCCACTCAACCACACATGCTCTAATATTCTGCTCTAAAACAATTGCACACCCTCACCACCTTTATGTGATGGACAGATAAAGTTGGTAAAAAGGAGTTCGGTAAAATTTGTGGATTCATTTGTTAACTTTTTGTGAGACATGCATCCATAACAGTGTGAATCAGTGTATGACTGTTATTTTTAATGTTCATCATCTACCTGAAGATTGGGATACTTATATTTGCTTCTCATCTTGTTTTTTCTTTTCAAAGAAAATCCTGATGGTACACCAAAGGTAGCCCAAAAAAGTGCAGTACCAGACAATGTCATCAATCAGATGAAAAACCTCAGTGATGGAGGATATGATTTAAATGCCATCTTGGACATCATCAGAAGTCAGCTTCTTCCTGAGCATGCTAGGGGTCATCAAATCAGCACATGGCGACCCCACTGTCCGGAAACTATTACAGAAAAACTAAAAACCATCGTCGCCACATATGCTTATCGTAAGAAACTTGATGATCTTCGCAGTGGTGATGTAAACTTCACCAGACAGTTTTACGTCCCTGAAGAAGATAACATCACTGGTGAAGTTCACCACCACAGAGAAGATCACAACCATCTTCACAAAAGGATTAGTAAACATACCAGGGATGGTCGCAATGATAATCTCATCCTCTCCAGATTCAGTGAAGCCATGAAGGCGGGAAAGATGTCATACTTTGCATTGGTTGGCAGCCGGAAACAGTCGGTCAAAGACTCTGAGGCCTTCCTTTCCCATTCGGTAGCTGACTTCTTCAAGGAGAAAGGCTACCATGCTGAGGCAGAATATGTCAAAGTAATTGCAGATTGGCATGAAGCTACCGATGGGAGAGGGATGAGCCACGACGAGAGGAAAGCTGCCAACCAAAGACTACGGGATTATATCCTCAGAGATTGGATGCCATGGTGGAGTGAGGACTGTGATTTTTCGCATGTCGACATCAACAGGTAAATAATTTCACATTTTGATCTAATTTTTATGTTTGGAGGGACTGATGATATCAAACATCATGTTGGAGAACCCACACCCCAGGGGAAATCATTAATTATTTGATTACTGATGGATAAGATTGAGACGCTGGTATATAAATACAGGGAACAAATGCTTTTGATGGTATGCATATGCATATGCAATGCTCGCCAGTCAGAAAATGTGAAATGTGACAATTGCTGGAATTCTATACCATATTTTAGCAATGTTGGGGTGTATACTTATGTTTTTGAGGTCAAAGAATCCATTTGTTCAAGTTTTGTCAACATCAGAAATCAGAATTTTCGCGTGTGTAAAAACGACCAATTTTTGGTCAAATTAGGCTACGAGGGTGCTTTTGCTGATAAATGAACATAGACATACCGATTGCAATAATTTGAACGTCAAACAATAGATAATCATCGATAGTATCTGTTCAGCAAATTTGAGCTCTGTAAACTAAATGGTTTGGTCGATTTAAATGAAACACTGAACTACGCAATTTTGTGCCATAGGGTTGTGTGTGGGTCAACAAACTTTTTTTCCCTGTGCTTTTAATGGAGGCATTTTCAAAAGTAATAAAATGGTACCACGAGCAAACGAAACAGAGCTACATGCTGAAACTTTTAGAATATATTAAGGGAATGTTTATCTTCAAATCTACATCGAAAAATGTTTCAAAGTGAGTAACGTTAAGGCGTGGCCAACAAAGCACCCTCGTGGCTTAAATTGCCCAAAGGCAAAGAGATCCCCAAGCATGCTCCCTCCTATAAGTAACGACTCTCATGCGCAAACAGATTTGTAATTAAGAAATTATATTTTACTCTGCTTACATGTTCTAAATATTTTGCTTTAATGATAGAGGCTAAACATGATCAAGAGCTTGTATGTAAACCTCACAGCTTGGGTAGACAAGGCAGCCAATAGCTAAGATCTATGGACATAGCTTCTCAAACATAAGGTTACTGATACTTCTGAGAATGAATGTTAATCAGATTTTTAAAGAAATAAATGTTCATGCAATGTTTTTTGTTTTATATTGATCTGTAGACCATTGGACAGCATATGCGGCTTCAGCCGGGAGACTTTTATTGGCATCACAGGAAACATTGACAGTCAGGAGTTGCGTCGCAGCGAGAAAGGAAAAAGACCAGCGAGAAAGGAAAAGACCAGAACATCCTAGAAGTTCGACAACCGATGACGTTGAGTGTTTCTTCAGCTTGTCGCACCGGAAAGCCCATGGTCAAAATCCAACACTGAAGGAATGGAAGTACAACTGGAGAAAGTTGATTTGGTATGTTAAACAGGAATGGAATTTTGTATAAATGGAAAATGCTTTGCCTGATTTTTAAAGGTGTAGGTTCCGATCACATTATCATTCCCCACGGCTCAACCTGAAATTTCGTATATTTTGATGTCAAATAAAAGCCTAAACTTTAACCTCCAAATTCAAAATAGTTTTTGAGATATATCAAACAGTGTAAAGTTAATTGGTATACCTATTTTTCATTTCCTATGTATTTATATAACAACCTCATCCTCAGGGTTGCATACTTTTTTTGCCTCTGAGGAGTAAACAAGAGGCATGTTGATGGTGAATCCAAACAAAATGCATTTCAGGTCATGTTCAATCAGTTAAAAGTAAAATATATGCATGTTAAAATAGGAACCTACACCTTTAAGCTTTTCACACATAAATTCAAATTTGAAAATGTGTAGACTGTATGGAAGAGGAAATTCCATACCTAAAATTGATTAAACATTGGTCACTTTTCAGCTTTTAAAGTGCTATAACTAATTTCATCAGTAATAATTTTTGTTACAATTTCAAATTAATTTACTCCAACGTAAATTTAGTACCTGCAAAATTAGTAGATACTTTTACAGTCCTAACTTATGTTTTCTAGGAGATAATGCTAGTTGTTAAACTTTGATCTGGGGCAGATTTCACTACCATTTAGCGATGGTCGCTAACCCCGTTTTGATTGCTAAACTCCCAAAAATGATCGCTAAACCCTGCTCAGTCAACAGTAACATTGCTTATATATTTATGATGTGCGTACATAGAAATTGTACATTTCTCTAGGGGCTGCTTCAAAACTGGTGGGTCTGGGCGGTTGCCATTGTTTTTTCATGATGTTAAGCGTTGTCTTTCAGGTAAATGGTCACTTACATATTCATTTTTTCCTCCACAGGGAATTTAGTAACCGTTTGGATTCAAATCTCCCATTCTGGTACTGGACCATGAATGAAAGGTTTAGCATCGGTGAAGAACTGAGAACCTTTGATGAACCCACCAGTGAACCATCAAGACTGCACAAGGTAAAGCTAAGGACAAGAGAGGACTGCTCTATCATGGCCCCTGGTCGTGCTCATTTACCTGGGAAGCACAAAGGTTCGATACGCGATTCCTTATACCGTATCGATGTTGGGTTGCCTGATGTGCCAGCAGAAGATCTGCAGCAGCATGTACAAAATATTGTACACAAGTAAATGCAATGAATTTGAGCCTCTCACACAAGCTGCAAGGAAGGATGTCTAGTCCCAAATGACAATTGATAATTGACTACAGCCTCAAATGATAGTTTACATCGTCTGTACTACTTATTTTTGCTGTTTAAGTAACAATATACTTGGAAATGTTGGTTTCAAACGATGAAATATCGTCAATTGACAAAAGGGTCCCGTGTTTTCCACCAGAGTCCAGTACCGTTTCACTAGACCACACTAAACCACATGAGTTACCATCGGCTGTCACTTTATAAGGGCGTCAAGTCCCATATGACAGCTGTATCATTAATGGACACTGCCGAGTGTTAACTCCTTAACGATATTAATTTGGTATCAAATGATAAAAGGATTAAAATACAGTTTTGTTGTCTAACGGGTTTAACGATTAAGGCATTTTTTAACCATAACTTTTTATTGATCTATCAGTGTCCTGCTGTAATTATTAAGCTTTTGGCACTTAATTTGAAACGTCAGTCTGAATTTTCTACTCTGTATAATTCATCGATTTTCAAGTACATGTATGCTATTCATTCATCAATAGAATCAGTAGGTCACAAGTTCGAGCCCTGCTAAGGCCAATGGGTTATGTCCTTGGGCAAGCTATATAACTTCAGTTGCTTTGTCAACTTGAGCAATATTGGGTAGCTGTTATGGAGAATATTATGATCTAAGTGCAGATAAAGAGTGCACAATTGCCTGGTAACACCCTTAATTGATGCAATCTGATTATACGGTATCCAGGTGGCAGCGATAATAGGCAGCTGCGCTTTGAGATCTTGTTTAGATTATTGAGGGCCTATTCCAGTGCTATTCCATTGATGCTACATTCTAGGGAAATGGACATGACTAGCTTTGTTTGTAATGTATTCCTAGATTTAACTGTGTATTCAGAAGCTAAATATTTGCTCACCTTTGTTTGTAACACAGATATCCGAAGGTAATATGAAAGCAAATCCAAATTTATGGTTTATATATATACATGTAGTGGCTAAATTTGACAATGAAAATTTACATACAGTGGAAACTAGTTAACACAAAATCACCGGGGCCAAAGAGTTTGGTTTGGGTTTTCAGGATTTTGGGTTATCCAACTGATTTCACATAGGAAATTATTACTTGGGACCAAACAAACTCTTTGTGTTATCAGGTTTTTTTGTGTTAACGAGGTTTCACTTTATCACGTCAAATGATGCAATAATCTGAAAATGTGTGTGAGAAAGTTTGGGACGATGTTTTAACTTGACCAATACCCTTTTTAATATTGTTTGTTTATCCAGTCCTAAAGCAATACTATATGATTTTGAGCCTAAAATGAAGGAATGTGACTATATTCTAAGTGTATGTTGTCCAAAACTTGTTTAGCTGTGAGAAAATGGATTTGGAGGGTACCAAAAACAAACCCAGTAAGAATCAAAAGTCATGGGTGACCGGGGTGTGGGGGGGGGGCTCTTCATTTAACACTTTATAGTATTGCTTTAAGCAATCATTAGCACACGAATTGTGAACGCTGGATATGCAACAGATATATTTTTTGAAGTACTTTAAGGCTGTTGGATAAAACAAAGCTCATGGAAATAATTTAAAACATATTAAAACAGAAAAATTTCATCAAAAATAATTTGTTTGGCCATCACAAGTGTAGAAACAAGATTTTTATCAGTTTTCAAACTAGAAACACTATTTTCACACACTTTTTGTTGCCGGCGACAAAATTAAAGTAGGTAAAGAATTGCAATTTTCTCCAATATTCCTCAAAATCATGGAAAACCACTTGTAGGTTATATTATTATAAACATGTTCTATCGATTCAAGTAACAACATATGCAGGTAAAAAATTAGTGGGAAGAATCTATAGGCCAATCCCTTTAATATTCCTGGTGTTATTTTCTTCACCAGTTATGGCAATTCATCAATCTTACGTGACGTTTGGCCACTCATCAAAGATAGTAGATGTGGAAGGGGATGATGTAAGCTGGATGGATGTCACTAATGCAGCAAAAAAAATTGGAATAGTGCATGAAGTAATACTAAAAATATTTCAACATGGCTGGGTGGATGACTTTGTAGATGTTGAAATTGGCGGACTTGTTCCACCTAAAGCAAAACTCAAAATGTTGATTGATTCTACGGAAAAGCTAGATATCATACATGTAGATGAAGTCCTTTCTGAAGAACTGAAATCAGCTAATGATGAAAGTGAAGATTTGAAGTCTGATGAAGATGAGAAAGTGTGTGACGAAGGGAACTCTCGATCAAGATGGAGACAGTCTGATGAGTGAAGATGGAGACAGCCTGACGAGTGAGGAAGTCAAATCAGCAGCGAAAGAAAAGTAGGAAGTTCTTGCAAAAAATGCAAAAAAAAAAAAAAAAATCCCTGTCTACTTCTCACAGGTTTTGTGAACTAAAGTTTGGGCTACAAAGTTTAATTTCTAGTGCTATGATTTCAGACAATATTCCAAAAGGGTGGGCTTATAATCTGTAGCTGTGTTCAGATGTTAGCAAAAAGCTAATAATCAGCAAAGTCAGCACAGTGAGTCCAAGTGACCCTCGATCTGAACAATAGTCGTGGTAAGCTATAATTAATGTATGATAATTAAAGCAATACGATTTTGATCAAAAATAGTTTACAGTAAAAACAGCATAAAATGGAAGAATGTGACTATCTTAAAGCATTTTCAAGTGTATTTTGTGAAACAACTTGTTTTGACATCAAAATATGGGTAAAATGCACGTGCATGCTTTCCTACACTAATACATGTGGAATTAAATTCGGGATCCCGAATTTAATCCAACAAATGACTATAACAGAAAAAGTAAGCATCTTTGAACCAAATCGTTTGGATATTCATATCTACCAAAATCAAATCCAATAAGCCCAAAAAATCAACAAAAGTCATGGGTGGCAGGGGGCGCTTCATTTTTAACACCTTATAGTATTTTTTTAACCTTTTGCAGACTGTTTACACCTGTATTTTTCCAGGAGTAACACTCTAAACATGACTGACAGGTGTTGATGCGCTATTCAGTTAAGGGCAATCTTTTACTTTCAAAAGCATGTTTGAGAATTACACAATCTGCTGTTTGTTATCTGATGACAAAAATGAGATTTGACCCAACTGTTTAGGAGATACAGGGCTTCAAAGATGTCTTTTGGTAGGCATTTTGAATTTATGCTAATTAGCCCATTTTCCAGTGTCTTATTTTGGCTAATTTTGGATATGTTCGGTGGGGCCTAATTAATAAAATAAAAAATAAAAAAATATGTTGCAATATGTTGTATGTTAACCTATAGGTTTACTGGACTATTAAGCAGTGGCATAGCCAGAGGGTTGTGTGGTGGGGGTGGACCCTTGTAGGGGTGTGTGGTGGTGGTGGACCCTTGTTATCCCTTGTTTTGTTGTCGGGGAGCCAGGGAGGTCCACTCCCACCACCACCACCCCCCTCCCCCAACAACAAAACCCTCACCCCCCTTCCACACCCCCAGCTACAATGACCTACTTTCGCCCCCTTAAGTAAATGTCAGCCCCTACCCTCTTTTGCCCCCTCCTAAATCAGAGACCATGGCTACACCACTGGCGTTAAGGCATATCAGACAGAGCCATGACTGCTCGCATTAATTTCTTCAATGATTTTTATTTATCTATTTGATCATTGCAGAGTTTGGCCGTACCCATTCACTATCAAGGAAAAAATGTTTCCAAGTTCATTGTACAAGCAACTAATCAAAGAAGAAAAACTGACAAAGAATCAGCGGTTAAAGATGATGGAGTCTTTGTATGAGGAAGCACTGAAGTACACCTTGTAAGTATATCCCCCAGATTTGAATTGAGGAAGGCCATTGGACTTCGGAATGCATTGCGATTTATGCATCACAAAACAGCATTGAAATTCATGTATAAGATAAAACACACCGTTTTACTTGTGATCAACAGTACAGTTCCAGGGTATTGCTTGAGGACCACTTAGAACCATGTGACTCGACCCTGGAATTAAAAATCTACAAATTCCATGTTCACCGTAGTCAAATTTGTTATGTCTGTTTCAGATATCCTAATCCAAATCAGTATGACCAAATGATTGCTGCACTGCTTACCAAATTTCCGTATCTTGGGCGAGGGATGGTAGGAAACGATGCAAGGGTAAGTGAGAGTGAACCAGGTTTCAAGTTGGGTATAATTTCACGCGTGACAGACGGGGACAGGGACGGGACAAACGATGGAAGTTTTTTATTCAAAAGGTTACAAATCAAACATACGGGGACCTTTCTTTAAAAATTATATAGATTGTGAAAGTTAACTCTTGATACTTACAAGTGAAAAACTTACAGTGGACCTGTGCGCATGAAATAATTTACAGCACCATGTAAACTATGTACTAAAACTGAATATTAAAGAAAGATCTAGGACCCCAATGGAAATAAGCTTCATTTAGAAGCTTTCTTGGGTTATCCTAATTGGCTCTCAGCCTAAAGAATTTCTTTCTTTCTTTGATCAATTTCAACAAACTAAAATTTTCTTGAAAGCTAATTAAATTTGCTATTTATCAAGTATAATTAAAATTGATAAACATAAGCAGATTTCCTGTTAGAAAAAACCTCACACTTTAATTTGACTCACCCTACATAACTTGTATAATAATTTCAGACTAATCCCTTTTGGGAAATGTTTTAGTTAGGGAGTAGCTACAAATTCTTGCACAAAAAAATAATCAAAATCAATTGTGAGGTCGCTCTCTATTTCAGACCTCTACATAAACCTTTAATACTATACCTCATATATATTTATTAGGCAACCATGAAATAAAAGATTTACCTATGATGCTTGTGACAGCATTTAGCCTACTTCCCTCATGTGCGTCGTAATACTCATGTGGGGAAAAAATGAAAAACTACCGCACCCCTACTATCGCACCCAATAACCATGTCACTCATAAGTTTAAAATTCATTGTGGTAGGTGATCAAGAACAATGGACGTTTTATAACATTTTTGTTGTCGTTGTTGTGTTTACATTTTACTTAGTGAAATATTTATGAGGTATAGTAAAACAAATACAACATATATTATTTCGGGCAGTATTGAAAATTCATGATCCCTCTGTGTTGGATCCATGTGACCACTTCCCTCCGTTTCGCGTTGGGAAGTAGTCACAGGAATCCAGCAACTCGGGATCAGCAATTTTCAATACTTTCCTCTATACCATGTTGTATTTGCATAATACTGCATACATGTACATGTAACTATACCAATTATGTGTCCTGACTACTACTTGTGTTCTTTGTGTACATACAGGGTTTCTATAAAACTAAACTTTGTGAAAAGTTTAAAAATAATCGGAGACGTCATGAAAGTGACAGGGAAGAGGTGAAGCTAAAGAAAAGAAAGAAACCAGCAGGAGATGGAAAAGCAGGAAAGGAGAAAGAGATGAATGTGTGGGCAGTAAAAAACTTCAAACCGCAACCAACCCCAGGAGAGGATGCAACAAGTATGTCAGTACTTACCAAACAGTTACAAGCTCAAGCTAAAACAGTATGATCCCTTGCTGACAAGAACAGGCATGGACAAGACTTTCTCACAGCGCAGGGTAGATGTTGTGGATGGAAAAACTTCAATCGCGGATCTTAAAAACAAGTACCCATTTTTGTTTTGTGCAGATGAGGTAAGGGCATGGGCCTTAGCCCCCCCCCCCCAAAAAAATTGTTTGTTTGTCCAAGTTTTTGCTGACAGTGTGCTTTATAAAACAGGTTTTTTTGTGTGTTTTTTTACAACTCTTATTTGATGATTTTTCATACATAAATATAAAAATATTCACTGAGAAAGTCTTCAAACTGGAAAAATATGACACAAATTCAAAATTGACATGTACTGTATTTACCAGTGTAAAAGATCTCTTGAGAATTAGCAGTATATTGTTCTTGCAAGTTAAGTTTATTTATTTCAATTTTTTCATTCTTTATGTTGAGTTTCAAGTACATTTATTTAAAAGAAATATTAAAAAAACCTACCTATCCACCCTGCCTTTTCAGGAGACTAAGTTATGTACAAACAAACAATATTTTTTTGTTGTGCATGATTTGATACTGTGCCATAGATTTAGAATGTGGACTTCAAATTGGGCGTATTCTGGTAAACTCGGTTCCCGCCAAAATCAATTCCAGGTGCCGAGTTTAGATACTAGCGCGTGGAAACAAACCACACAAAGTGTACTTTATGCAACGGCTACGCCAACCTGCAGATAAAGCATGTTTGCGTGTTCGCGCATTATGACAAGATGCGATGCGTCATCGGCAAAAACCTGAATGCCCAAATTTGTGTCTCCATGCTGGAATCAAAATGGCGCCTAGTCCGGAATCGCCACTCTAAATCTATGTCCTGTGTTAAAGAATTCAATTTGAAGTGATCAGGTTGTTCATATACACTGCTAGAACGTTGCTTAAAAAATGTTGCTAAAAGTGTATTTACAAATTGTTGAATAAAATTTTATTCAACATATGCACAAATTTAAGTGTTGATAAAAAAATTCCAATACTCAACATTGGCGAACGCTGACATTGGGAATTATGGGAAAAAGTTATATAATATTTACGCAACTGTTGAGCGATTTGCAGAACACGTGCTATTGATTATGCAACGTTGCCAGTTATAATTTCTGAAAGATGGCGTCAACAATCGACGAACTTCTCTGTGAATGGGGGCTCGAATAAATTTTAAACTCCAGAAAAAAAAATTAAAAAAATTCAGACCCACTAAAGGTTGTCAACTTTTTGTTAAGAGTTTGCAGTGATTTTAATTATATTTAAGGTGGGTTGACACGGGTTGACCTTATTTTTGACAGATTTAGCCATTTAACCAGGGGTAGAGCTAACTTGCACCATGGGGTCATAGACTTGTTGCTGATGATTATGAGCCTCAAAATTAACAATATGGAGTAAGAAGGGCTCAGTTGAGCCCTTCATTTGTATTGTTTTGGGCTTCACAAATTGGAAATTGGAGATTTTTGACCCCATGTTTTAAAACCTAGCACTACCCCTGCATTTAACTAAGATATAGAGAATTTCTGAAGACAAAATGCATTGATCTTATAGGAAATGAGCCATGGAAAGCGAAGAACATGTTGGAGTTTCCATGATTGATAAGTGTTACACTTTTTGAGTTATGAACAATAATACCCAAACAAAAGTTTTGGGTATTTTCCTTCTCCCAAAAAATATCATGAACTGGTGGTTGAAATTACACCTTATCAAGCTTTGGGATCTCCTTTATATATACCATATATTTCCCCTCGATTGCCCGCTTTACTTTCGCTGTTTGAGCACAAACACTGCTAGCTTACACCCCCGGGCCAACCCACCTTGACCAATTTTATTTATACAGTTAAACTGATTTTAAAATGGACTCCCCGATCGTCAATCTCTTGTAACACATGAAAAATTTTCAAAATCCGAGTTTTTGGTATCAGTATTTAATCGCCATATTTTTCAGATTATGTGGGTGAAATATTATGAAGGAATATTGTACCAAATGGAAGATATGGCCAAAAACATTGCTTATTGTATTATTGGGGCCCAGACATTAAATTATACAGTTAAGAATAGGGCTTTGCTACACACATAATTGCTTCTAAAAATAGAACTACAACTCAGATGCAACTTTAACTTGGCAGACATATTTTGTGGCTGACATTGGTTCGTTCAATGTAAAAAAATAACATAGTAAAATAGGAAAGTCTACCTTTAATTGCAGGCCAAAAAGTTCTTTTGAACATTACCAAATTCTCCATTGCTTTGCATTATTAAACTTTATTTGAACTTGGTGTGATCATAAATTAAATGTGATGCTGGCAAATTGGTTCAAATTTAGTGACAATGTAACTTACAACATATTTCTGGTTTACTCTTTTTTTCCACAGAAAATGGATTTGATATGGAATCATTGCAACTTCTGAGTGAGGAACTCATAGAACAACTCATCCCAAAACTTGGGCAGAGATTGTAATTTCTTCAACGATGGAAACAACATGTGAGTCCATTTCTTCAATTGTTGCACTAAGAATAAAATGAAGTGCTACAAATGTTTAAAAGAAGTAACTGGAGGAATTAAGGATTTATTCAATCACTTGAAATATATTCATCGCGTTACATCACACACATCAACCGTAATAATCTGTGGCCAAAATGGATGTACAGAAACATTTTCTTACACATCAGCATACAAGAAACATTTGTTATCTATACATGTGGCAGAGAGAGAATTCAGAGAAAACATTGAGGACATTGTCAATGATGTACCACAGAGAGATCAAGTTTTACATGAACAAGATGATATATCAGTTCAAGATGACAATGAAGGGTTTATGGAAGGTGATAAAGACATCGGTGATGAAAATGTTACCATCAAAATAGTGACGCAGGATACAGTCATTTACTCATTTGGTGCGTCACAAGGTACCCCGTTGGGTGCGTCTTTGTCAGTCACTTTACCTTGGTGCGTCAATATTTATATTGAACTTAAATGTAACTCACCAGATATACAAAAGCATTACATTCGAATGTAACTCAGACTCATCCTTCCCTTGCAGGGGGGTGGGGCTTGACACAGGCTCAGTCTGTGTAGCAGTACCCCAATATGAGGCATTCATACAGGGGACAAAGGACTTTAATAACAGAACTTATGAACCACGGAGCAATTTGAGGAAAGTTTCTTGTCCAAGTAAACAAGGAGAAGTGAACCGTGTGTACATGTACGTTTGATATCGTAATCCATACTTTGCTCAAGAATGGGATTTTATAAACTCGATCCGTACAAACTGTGTGTTGATTTTTTCAACCTGAGATTGTCATGATACCAATCTGTTGAGCTACTTTTTTATTAAATCTCCTCATGCTCAAGCTGAAATTTGTAACAACCAACCCTGAGAATTTCAGTGTGATTTTCAGTGCTAATAATATTTCATAAGCACCCAAAACTACATTATTTAGATCAGACTCTATTATCATTTTTTATCCCCTTCTTTGTCATACATATAATTACGTTTAGATCCTCATGATACCGATCAAACTTGCATCATGACCCGGCATCATGAGAACAATCAGAATCCTAGGCTAAATGGTGCGTCACAATTTTGATACAGGGGTCAGTCATTGTCGGCAAATGTCTGTCATTATATGGACGCACATGTGCGTCATGGTATAGGTAAATCTGACTCACATCAAACAAGTGACTCACCATCCCCGGGGGTGATAGGTGAGTCATAACAAATGACAGCTGTATTAGTCCAGAAGAACAAATTATTGGCCGAAGCTTTGTTTCTCAGGTGGACAGTTCAACTGGTGCAGCTAAACGAGTCTTAAAGGATGATACATATCAGTATATTCCTATTGATCAGACAATTAAAAAGCACCTTGAACGTCCTGGAATTAAGGCAGCAATACTTGATCATTCCTCCGGAAATGATGAATTACTGAAAACTTATCGGGACTACAGGGACAAATTTAACCATCCTAATGAAGTAGTGATCCCTCTCCTGTTATACAATGATGATTATGAAAGTGGAAACCCACTTGGGTCAAGAAAAGGTGGAAACAAAATAAGGGGTTTCTATGTAAGTTTACTTTGTTTACCTGCAGTATTTCAAGCAAGTTTATCAAACATTCTGCAGCGATAGTACATGACTTAACTCAGTTGGAAATACATGGCCTTCAAATTTCATGCAGTTCATATATAGGGGTTGTACGACCTGTTTTATTTCAGGTTATTGGTGACAATTTAGGCCTACATCAAATATTAGGTTTTTCAGGAAGTTCTGCCAACTTCCCATGCAGATTTTGCAAAGCAAGCAAGGAGTTAACCCGCAAACAACTGAAAGAAGACCTTACACTCTTGAGGAATGAGGACAATTTTGCTCATGATATTGCATAAGGCAACCCTACACGCACAGGTATTAAAAGGGATTCCAAATTGAATGAAATACCAAGTTACCATGTCACAAGAAATTATGCAGTTAAACTTACATTTGATAAACTTATCAAAGATGGTCACTTCAGCCTTGAAGAGGTAAACAATCGAATATCTTCATTCAGTTACGGATTTATTGACAAAAAAAATGTTCCCAGCCCTATTAAAGAATCAGGCCTATCTAATCCTGGTGGATCGAGTGGACAAACAGCTGCACAGATGAACTGTTTGATTAAATACCTCCCACTTATATTAGGTGACCTGGTGCCTACAACATCTGATGTATGGGAAATGTTACTACTCCTGATTGATATCTACAAAATAATAATGGCTCCAATGATCACCAAGTCTGGTACAGTTTTTTTGAGGCAACTGATACATGACCACCACAATTTGTTCCTTGAACTATTTCCAGAACGAAATTTAATACCAAAACACCACTATGTAACGCATTACCCAAGGATAATTCAACTGATTGGCCCTGTCCCACAGTATTCAAGCCTGAGAAAGGAGGGGAAGCATAAACCCTTTAAAAAGTGGGCCAATGCTTGTAACAACTATCAGAATAACAGTTGCCAACAGACATCAGCAACAGCAAAGCTTTGTCTTTCTCAAGCGATATAATACAGAGTGTGAAATTAATTTCCAGTATCAAATCCCAGTTCAAGTTTCAACACTGCAGGGGTCAGATGAGGTATGTTTGTTCTTTCTGTGAAGCATACACTGTCATCATATTAGCAGAAAGCCTTGAAATTCAAAGTTATGTGTTTAAACCAAATTCTTTGATACTCAATAATTGGGATGAAAATGGACCACAATTCTCACGATTGGCAAACATAATCATACTTGAAAATGAAGCGTACTTCCTTGTGCAACCATGGGAAACGATGTACTTTAACAGACATTATCATGCATATGCTGTGGCAGAATGCAATGATCCCACACAGATTATAAGACCATCAGATCTTTTCACCTTCCGCCCATTTCATGCTACCAAGTGTCACAATAGACAAGATCAGAAATGGTATGTGACAACAGCATACAGTAGCTAACCTGATTATTGGTAAGTATATACTGACATGCATGTAGGCGTAGCCAGGACAGCACACTACCGGGGGACCGCGGACCTCTCCAGGGACCCAGGCGGGAATCCGAGGGGCCAAATGACCTCCAGAAACCCCAAAATAGGTAGATTTTGCATGATTTTAGAAAGTAACTGGGGGGGGGGGGGCGCAGCCCCCAAAGCCCTCCAGGCTACGCCAGTGATGAGTTCCACAGATGAAATAAAATAACTTTGGCTGTCAAGTCTGTAAGACATTTCAAATATTTTTTTCAACACTTTTAAGACACTTCAAATTAATTATGCCATATAATATGTATGCTTCTGTTGTGAAGTCCTGTCCTCCTCCTTCTTTAAGACAATATCCTTCTTCTAATAGCATTAAAATGTTTAAAGCTGCAGAGCTGAAAGTTGGTAAACATATTGCCCCTAGACTGTATAGCTTAAATTTGTCAGTCAGGACTCCAAAGGGCAAAAAGCACAGGCCCCAGGGGGAAAAAGTGTGAATACCATAGAAAACCACAGCACAACCAGTCTGCTTTACAATTTAGTACACTCTAAATTTGGGGAGTAGAAATATGCACGATAAGGCATAGGAGTAAAAGGTTGAGTCACTTTTTACTCCCAAGAGCAGTAAAACATTGACTCGGTGGTTTATTAATTTACTGTCGACTACAATCTTACTCAACTTCTCAATCTTTTGTGACCTTTTACCCCGCCCCGAGTAACTCTTTATTGACAAATGAATAAACCCGCTCACGTGTGTTTCATCACTGCACGATGAGTGACATTGGTGAAGTGGCTATGGGGAATTTGCTCGAAAGATGGGGTTTGCCCTCATCAACATATTTCATGGTAAGAGAAACATTTCAGGTACCGTACATTTGATATGCACTCGCAGATTAGAATCAACGCCTTGGGCAGTGTTCATGGTCCGAGGAAGTTCATTGACTATGTTGGGTCCCGATTCTGTCCCTCATCATCTCCGCCATTGCATTTCATACACATGTACAGCTAGACTTCACAGCCATTGACTTATGCGAAAGTTGACAAAAAAATTGAAATATGAAGCAGAGACACCTCTTGTAGCAACAGATATCTTTGATCACTATCAAATAATCTTCAATTCATACAGGGGGGGTATTCAACTTCAAGTTTGGTTTTGGTAGGGGTGTGCTGCTGGGAAATTTGAAGTACCACCCATGCATATACCAATTTTCAAGAAAAAAGGACCCATCCATATACCAAATTCCCCAAATTTTGAGTCAAAAGTTATGCAAAAATTGAAAATTTCTCCACAAATATACTTTAATTTGGAGCAAATTTCTTGATTTTTGTTTAAATTTTAGAAAAAATCCAAAATTTGCGCCATTTTGGCGCAAATCTTAGAAAATTTTGAAAAACAGACCCATCAAAATACCACATTTTGCAAAGAAAAAGGACCCATTGGCATACCAGACAGCCTGATTTTGCTACCCAATTTGCGGCACATCCCTGGTAAATCACTTTTGTACTTAAGTAACCCCCACCCCCGAATTCATGTTAATCAAAAGCTTTCATCATATTTTTTCATGCCACTGAGTGGTCGCACGTCATAAGGTGGGGCCCAAGTGTGTCAAAATTGACCAAAATAGTATTTTTTGATATGTTATAGGCAATGACCCCCTCTATTCAGTTATGTAAGTTTCGAGCCAAATATACCTCTCGTTACGGCAAAACAGGCTATTAATATTTGATTAGTCCATAGGCATAGACGGCAATGTAAACTAGGTTTTTCAAATGCGTTTTTCTCAATTCGGACTTGCTGTACTAAAATGAGCATAAAATTTGAATGGTTCATTCCCATACTTAAAATAAATGCCATCGGATAGCCATCGGATAAC
>JXSR01S003649.1:33917-47111 GCA_000969725.1 Ophiothrix spiculata
AGTCAATTTTGAGATTTTTGTGGAAATGAAATCTTTGAACCCTTTTGTATCCAAAATGTAAAGATGGTTAATCAAAAATAACGACAATGTACGAATCTTTTGATCGTACGAACATTGTGACCGTAGCTTTACACTAAAAACATACACCATTTCCCAGACTGTAAAAACAAATGGTTTTGTGTAAGTTTGTGTATAATCAGCAGACAGCATTTGCAGCTTGCATACAGATACATCACTATTTCTATTGAGACATTACAAATTGTGACCATCCACAAATTACCCGACTCTTACAACAAGTTCCACATGTTTATAAGATGTCTATCAGTAATCTTAGTATAGGGGCTTTTATAGGTAAAGTTAATCATTCTGTAATACTGTTTTTAACATGCTAGACAAACCACGTTAATCGTAAAGTTCTAATTTTCTTCACACATTGAGGTCAGGTCATATTGATCACTGGCTTGTCCTTTCAGATAGTCTGAGAAAATGGCGTAGCCAGACTTTTTGGTCGGGGGGGGGGGGGGGGGAAGAACACATTTCGCCCCAATTTTCTCCTGGCGTGTGCAAATTTCTTCCAAATTTTTCCCGGCAAAAAATCCATTTTCGTACACCCAAAATAAATTCAAGTCGATTTTAAAAACTGACAAGCAAAGGAAAAAATAAAAGATTAAGCGATTTTTGAACAAGCTCATGTCTTATGATTGTAACAGAGGTAGGTATAGCATATGAAATAAAGGTACCGGTAGCAGTTTATATGCCATATATGTGACTGTACATATGCAGATCAAAAAGGTGGCTTCTATTCATATTTGCTTTGAACTTAATCTGCAAAGTCAATATTATAGGGATTAAAATGACGGCCTCAATGAAGTTTACCTGGCAGTGATATGGACAAGTCAAATAATGGTCCATCAAACTTTATCATGAAATATAGGATAAAACAGAGATAAACACATTCAAAAACCATTATTCTATATGTTTTGTAATGATTGTCCATCTAAGGTGTGGATATTTTTATACTTCAGATCAATTGTCTGAAATCAAAGTTTGCAGGTGTTTCTAAGAATGCATAAATATTAACAAAAAAGATTTCCCCAAATTATGACTTTCACATGTATTTTCACCTGCAGTAGTGCAAATGAAGTTTGCCGACTTAACAACTGCTTGGAGCTGGAAAGGAACATACTGTATTAGTGGTATTTTTTGCGCTACATTTATTTTTGCGCTTTTGAAGCAAAATTAATTTAGCGTGAAAATAAATGCACCGCAAAAATTACTGTGTATTTGTTACAAAGAAAGTTCCATACTTGGCCATTCTTCATGTGCGCGAAAATAAAAACGAGCGAAATGGTCCAAAATTGGCTGTGTGTGAAAATTACTGGGAACAAAAATATTGGCGTTTACAGTATTGTAAGTAAATCCCTTGTTGGAATGATGAACCTGACTGTTCCCATGTGATACTGACAGAAGCAATATTAACTTATTTTTCTAACAATTTCTCTCACAGAAAGTGGAACATGCCACAAATCACAAATTATAGTAAATTTCATATGCTTAACTTTGTATAACGTATTGCTTTATATTAAAATTTCCACAGGGAGGAAAATAAAAAACTCAAAATAATCAAGACAAATCCTTTTTATACTACTTTTAAAGTTGTTACTTATTACTACATACCAGTAACCTTAAAAGGTTTATTCAAAGTACAGTATTATAAATTGTTTTAACTTTATATATTATAATGTATGGACTGAATAATCATCAGAAAACAAAAATTTACATTACTTCATTGTTAGTTCTTTAAAGTCTGTTTATATGACATTCAAAGCCTCCACTTATACCTTTTCAATCAGTTAGTTAGCGAAGTTATGAAGTGCTTTTGTGATTTGTTTTAGCCCAAGAACTTCTTCTTTTCCAAGATTCAGTACTTTTTATATATTCAGAGTAGAATAACTTTGCATTGTAGCAATAAACACTTTGTAGTAGTTAAAATTAATGATTTTGAAATAAAAACAGTCAATTTCAAACCAGGACAGGTGCTTATACGGCATTAACTCTTAAGAGTGACAAGAGCAGCCATTTAGAAAAATTTAGTGTTTCGTGGGGTGTATTCATAATAGCTGCCTTTTATTGAATTTCCCCTAAGGTTTCCCTAAGGTTCCCCTAATGAGCATGAATAGTAATTTTATTTTTCAAGGAATCAAATTTCATTTAAAACGGGACTGACTTTTGTCCTGTTTTGTGCATACGGACCTGAGGAATTGCTGCTAGCAAATAAAAAACATCAGCCTTGACTGGAACTACTGTTTATCTTATGTAACTTCAAATTTAAGACAGGGCGCCATGGACAAACCAGGGTTGACCAGTAACGACCCTTATCTGAAATTGAATTTCACATGTACAACATGCATATGCTTCAGACATACAGTATTGAAAAACATTTAGTTTCTGACTATAAAATTTGTGGACCAAGAATACTTTATGTCCCATACAAATTTTGGGGTTAGGGTTTGGGTTTTTTGGGTATGTTTAGGGCTAGGGTTGGGTCATGGTTAGTGAGTTAGGGTTGGGCCATGGTTTAGTTTTTGGTAGGACTTAAGTCTATCTAATGAGCAATCTGTTTGTATCTTTTTAAAGATGACCAGCAAGATCTCTGGGTAAAAAACACTGGTTATAGGAGCATAGAACTCTGGGTAAAAAACACTGGTTATAGGAGCATAGATCTCTGGGTAAAAAACACTGGTTATAGGAGCATAGATCTCTGGGTAAAAAAAACTGGTTATAGGAGCATAGATCTCTGGGTAAAAAACACTGGTTACAGGAGCATAGATCTCTGGGTAAAAAACACTGGTTACAGGAGCATAGATCTCTGGGTAAAAACACTGTTTACAGGAGCATAGATCTCTGGGTAAAAACACTGGTTACAGGAGCATAGATCTCTGGGTAAAAACACTGGTTACAGGAGCATGAGCTTGGTTATGGTCAAAAAAAAGTTGTTTGGTTGTCCTCCACCGCCCGCCCCTATTTTTTGAAACTGGAAAAAAAAATTAACTGTACAAAAGTATACCACGCCTAATTTTCAGATTTCCAAAACAATTGTTTTTTCTTTGAGAATTTAGACCTTTAGAAAATGTTTCATTTTGTTTACATTTTAATAATGTTTTTAAACTTGTAAAAAGAGATTTTTTGGTGACAGTAGACTTATTTGCATCATTATAGAGGCCATAATTTGGTGTAGCTTTGACCTGAGATAATTTATCTCAGCTTTGACTTGCATTTGAAAAAAAAATCTAAAAATTCGCCCACCTGCACTTGCTCAAAAAATAAAGTTGTGGAGGACAACTAAACAATTAAGTTTTGGGCCTTATTTCAAATAGCCACTAAGGCACACAATATATTGCTCATTATATCAAACATGGCAGCTATTTAACCAAAAATATTTTAGGTTAAGACTCATATTTAAACCAATCAATAAATATGTCTAGAAGGAATCTTGTCCTGTCTACATTTCTATTCTAACCAATAACAACAGAGATTTACATTTAGAATATATTTCATGTACACATAAATAGGTTTTATCATCAATGCATTTGTAGAAGCTTAATGTAACAAGGCTCTCTAAACCTGCATTGTGTTTATAGTTTTCAGTTTCCTAAATCACATAACATTTCTTAATCATTCTATTCTTCAAAAACTTGACAAACAACAAATATTAATCTTAAAGTTCTAATTTCCTGCACACATTTAGGTCGGGTCATATTGACGGCAGACCTTTTAGACATTTTCATCCTAATCGATAAAAGCGGTTTCTGATTTGCCAGCATAAGAATTACATCAATAATGAATGCTTTTACTACCTGTAATGGAGCCATAATTCAGTTGAACTTGAATCACATTAGTAGTTGGTATTAGATTATCTTTAGACAATCTAATTAACATTATATATAAGGCGGGGGAATTAATTTCTAATAGAAGTTCAAAAGGTAGAGTGCCTAAATAAAAGGATGGTATACAACCTTCAAAGTTGATGCATGGTATTATAAGTTTCAATCAAAGAATACTGAAGACAGTATTGAAGTCTTTTTTTACAATTGCCTCTTGTTTAATGTTCCTTATATATTTCTTGACATTTATTGGTCTTAAGTTCACAGATTATGATTTTGAGTCAAAGTGCCTGCTTACCAGTACTTGTAATAAAAGTTATCCACAACATCAAACTATATCTGTTTATTAACCGTCTCTTTTGTAGATTATCTGTTTCTTGTTAATTGCTGTTTGTTGAGTTTGTTTTACTTTTTGTTTGTGCATATATTAGGCCTTCAAAGTTATTTATATATCAATTTTTTTCCTTTTCATTATTTTTTTCTAGACATTAGGCTTATGTTGTTATCCTCCCCATATTGAGTTGGCTTACTTTGTTTTTCTCTAATTATTTAATTGCACTCTAAGTAACCTTCGAATCAAATTTGATCCTTGATGTGTTTTGTACCTTGTCCGTTGGATCTACTTTATATTTTATATTTTTTTATATCTAGTATGTAATTTCAGAATTTTTTATATGGCCAAATCAGAAAAAAATATTTTCCCCGACTTTGTCCACGTTTCTTGGGAACAGGTCACAATCCAGGAAAAAGTGACATGCTCATCTTTTTTTTTTTAAGTGACACAAATCCTTTCTTCCACCTCCTATGAAAGCTGTTCAATTAACATAAACACCTCTTACACAAAGCAGTGAAGGAGAAGTGGAAACAAAATGAGGCTGAAACTTGCCATGTTTCTACATCACAATGTGTCGATATTCAACAGCCCTGCTTTTTCTCATGCAATATACAACATGCAGCTAAACACACACTAAAACTAAAGTATTGCCATACCTATCACGGCTATAGACTGTAAAGTAATCAGTGCATAACTCGCTGACTACATGCACTTGCTTTCAATTTCATCATAAATGATAAATGGGTTGCAACAAGATTAAATTCTAGTGTGGATATAATTTATTTAGCATTTTTTCACCCAACTCTATTAAACTCAAATTGGAGAACACCTTATTCTTTATTTAAAGTAACAAAGAAATTATTAACAACTCAATGTGATAAAACACTCTTAATCATTTATGTTTTTGTTGCTTGTCCAGGGTATGGGAATGTTTCAAGGTAGAACTTCAAAACTCATCCAATAGTTGACTGACTGAAACTGTCATTTGTTTATCTTTTTTTTTTTGGGGGGGGGCTGGGTGTGGGGTTGGGGGACACATGGGGTCCATGAAAGTTATAGAATTAGAACTTAAATTCATTTATAGAGCACGCGCCTAGATAACCCCTAAAGGACTAATATAAACACCATATTGGACCAAGGCTTTGGCGACATTCAGTTGAACTTGGTATTATTAAGGATTTAATGTTTTAAAATTAACCTTACTCTGGCTTTCGCTTCATCAGATAAAAATCTTTGATCAGAAAAAGGTACAAAAAAGGACTCAAGGATTTGTTTTTTAAAGCAATGTTTTGAAAAATGATTTTCAGCTTAATTTGAAATTTGAGAATTGAAATGTTGCCAAATTTAAATTTAAATTAAAAAAATATGATTTTTGTTGAAAAGGGCATAGAACTTAATGTAGTGTAAAATTCTGATGAAAACATGGTTTCAGAAAACTGCTGAGGAAATGAGAAAAGTGGATTAAAACCTCAACCTATACCCCTTTTCAAGTGCCCTCCCCTATGGATGAGACTAAGGATTTGATGCAATAAGCAATGGGTTATGGCTATCAGACTGTAAACCAGTTAGGGCATATTAACTGAATGACTACTTCTGCTTTGAGTTTCATCATAAATGATAAATGGTTTACAGTAAGATCAGACATAAGTCTGACTCTAATCTATTTAGCATTTTTCATTAAACTTAAATTGGCAAACACCTTATTCCTTGGTTCCTTATGGCTCCTGGTGCTTTCGTGATGCATTTCCAATGCATTAGGGGTGCATCAAATACAAGTTGTAATGAAATTTATCACAATGTTTTCAACAAATTTTTGAGCAATTGTTTGCTCTTTCTAACCCATCAGATGCATTCGATGTCTAGCGGATAAGTCCTGGACTGTTATTCACTGGACATTGAGAGTCATGGGTTCAAATCCGGTTGGCGGCGCGTGTAATGTCCTTGAGCAAGATACTTTCCCTAAATGTGCTAATTTCCACCCAGGTGTCAAATGGGTACCGGCTTTCTTCAATGCCAGGAAGGTAACAGACTCGCGGGAAAGGAGGTGTGACGAACCCCTCACCGCAAATATAAAAAAGTGAATTCTGGCCAAAACACTTTATGAGAGAGATGGACACTCCAAACAGTGAAATACAGCCCTCCCCTTTGCCCTTGTAACCCATGACACGCCGCTCCTACCAAAAAATAATGAAATTATGCCAAAAATTTAGTTTTTAAGAGTTTTATTGGAATTTTGGATGTGATTTTGGGTATTTAGGAGTGATTAGCTAAAAATGGAGATGGGGCCATGAGAATTTGAAGTAGGCCCACTGTAATGTTTATATCTGAAAACCTCAAGAGAGCATCACAGTAGGTTCCCAAAGAATCATTGCAACATCTTCCTGACATCAGAAGATCTTGACAATTTTTTTATGCAAAAAAAAGGAAGCCAAAGTGCATTTAGAAAAGTTTCAAAGCTAGCATCAAATTTGTTGGCATTTCTCAAAGTTAATCTCTTTGCAAAAGCAGTGCAAAACCAATGCTGTGACGTCATCATGACACTGTCATGACATTGCATATGTTTTCTGTTGATGATCTTTAGAACATGTAGATTTTTTTCATATTTCCACACCATTTTTTTCATAATGCATACATGTATCATAAATGGTGTAAAATGGTTCATTGTAATTATATCTACCTTTCGTATAAACACCAAATATTAACCACTGTGAATAATAAAATCATGAAGGAAAGCCAGCAAAAAATAACTGAGTGTGATCAGTCACCTTTAAAGCAATAGCACATGCATATATTATTGATTTGATTCCAGGTGAGAATGTGTAATTGGTGTAACTTCTTAATTAGTGTGAGGTGGGAACTCATCTTAACCCGTAACACCTTGTATCTAGGCAGTGTGAAGGTGTGAAACATTTCCCTATCAGGAGAGTCAGACTGGTGTGAATGTGGAGCGTGTTGACAGAGAAGGAGACGGCTCCCTAGTCAAAGGCCAAAAAAGGTTGTTTAATTGTCCTCCACCGCCCGCCCCTATTTTTCGAAACTGGAAAAAAGTTTTTACTGTACAAAAGTATACCGCGCCTAATTTTCAGATTTCAAAAAAAGTTTTTTTTCTTTTAGAATGTTGATCTTTTGAAAATATTTTATAAGTTGTTGTTTTCATTTTGTTTACACTTTAATACTGTTTTTAAACTTGTATAAAGAGATCTATAATTGGTACAGTAGACTTATTTGCATCTTTTATAGAGGCCATAATTTGGTGTAGCTTTGACTTACATTTAAAAAAAAAATCTATTAAAAAAAATCCACCCACCTGCACTTGGTTAAAAAAAAGTTGTGGAGGACAACCAAACAATTTATTTTTTTGGCCTAATGGGTAGTTAGAACAATGACAAATTGATCTTATGGTTTGCTTGTTCAACGGCTTGCTAGTTAAAATTCTAATTTACACTTCCCATTCTGAATTTTGTAAACAGTTTGCTAGTTCAAATTTTAAAACAGCTTGCTAGTTCAAATTTTAAAACATGCTTGCTTAAATGTTTTCTAATGTTTATACCTCAAAAATGTTTCAGATGATAAGTATGCACTAAATTGTTCTTTTTAAAGTACTGTTCAGGGCTTTCTTTGATATTTTACAGCTATTTGAAATAATGTGATCGGGTTGTAACCACTCAACTCTGCTAAATCCATTAATGCGGTGAACAATATTGAATAATCTTTCATATTGTCAATATCTCAATGAACATCTCTCATTACTTTCAAAGTGAATATATTATCAAATCAATAATTTGACACCTAATCTAAGCCTTCATTTTTCAGTGATACAAAAAATTGACAAAAATTGTGGAAATGGCTAATGCATCACAGAAAATGGAAAATCATGTAATGCTGAGAAAAGAAGCTCAACATCAGTAGTAGTTTAGAAAATAAACAAATATTTACATGTCTTAAATCAATATTCAAGTAATTAATACCATTATCAAGCATTTTATATGCTTTGAGTTGTTTACACATGCATTCAGACCAATAGCACAAACTCAGATTAATTAAATAGTCAATTTCACCACCATAGAACCATGCAGCCATCATCAAAATCGAAAGCTCGCCACTAAGTACCATTTTGACTATCGTAACGGCTGCACCCTTTTACCGAGGCCGACCGTGAGTTTACCTAAGGCATAAAATATCATAATAAATGGTGTTTATATGCCTGATTATGTGTAACATGGAAAATCACAAAAAAACTAGAATATTTTGAAAAACAGAATTTTGAATTTGTAAAACAGAAAATTGAGGCTAATTTAACCTAGTCCACAAAATATATGCAATAACAATGAATGCATGATCAAAAGACATTAGATGAGAGAGAATTCTGCTGTATTAAAACTCAATTGAAAATTGCAGACACATGACTCATTTACCTTGACCATGTCACATAAAATGACCAATTTCTAATATGTTTGAATCAATATTTAATATTTTTATTTTGATCAAACATTCTCTATCACTTCAGTGAATAATTAAATTTGTGAGTATAAAGCTCAAAAATAAGACATCTTTAAGTCCATAACAAAATGAATATGCAGTGACTTTAATATTTCTTGATTAATGCATTTTTACCATGATTATAAGAAAATTCCAAAGTTTAAATTACAGTTTAACAGGATATTACACTCTGTGAATTATTTATCTCAGTTTGGTTGTTTAACTCCATCTTAATACAGCTAAATCAAATATCACACATGTAAAGAAAACCGCAGATTAATTCTTAAACAACAAACTGAAATATTCATTCACACCACAGGGGGAGTTCTCATGATTATATCGGCAATCATCCTAGTGAACTACACAAGAATTCTGATTGAGTCCACACATATTACTATTTTGGATATTTTTTTCAAAGATAATCCTTTGCTAATGATATCAGGCGGTGCAGGCCATGGCATCTCTACTGGTTGCCGTACGGTATCGTAGCTGATCCCCGGCAGCGTCATGTCCTGTACCGCCTCTGGCGTAAGCCGTTGGCTAATTCGTGGAAAAATACAAATTCCGGGTTGGTCACTAAAATTATATTCCTAATCGATAAAAAAATATGATAAAACCCATAAAAAGTGGGGTTCACACGTGAACCCCAGCGGATTTGGAATAACATAATTATGTTTATTACTATATAAACACTTTTGTAATTTTTTGAGGAAAGGTAAAAATACAATTTTTGCAATTATTTCTTCAATACGTGACCCAATAGAAATACACATAAATCGTATCCTAAATTTGCGTTTTAGAAATCCCTTGTCCCCTAAATTTAGTGGCTTCTATTAATCGTGTCCTATACCGCCTCAATGATATAAGAAGAATTGTTTGATGGCACTATCATTTCCTTGCTTTGGGTATACTTTAATGTCACTGCCCTCATTTGTGTCAGCAATCTTACTAAGGGTATATTTCTATGTTTAAGCCCTTGCTTAGGGTATATTCTTAAGCCTCATCATTTTCATGTTCATAGTGTAAAGGTATTTGTGACAATTGTAATTTTTGTTGGTAATCCTAGCTTACAATGTCTTGGAATTGACATCCATGGTTGCGCTACTAATATATAACAGTTGCTGTACATCAACATATACATCATAGCTTATCATTGCAGTAAAGTTGATTTCCAGATAAAGTCAACTGTATTTGAAAATGACTGAAAAGATCAAAAGGTCAATTTGAGTCCATAGTAAATTTCGGGTTCCTGAAAGTGTAATTTTGGGTTCCTTAAAAATGGAGCTAAACCTATGAGGGATTTATACACATATGTGTCCCGCCGCGGCAAAAGGATGCAGTTGTCGGCTCGTACATGTTGCTTATTGTAGCATATCTGATGTATACAACTAGTATACATATGATATGCTACAATGAGCTACATGTAGGAGATGAAAACTGCATCCTTTTGCCGCAGCGGGACACATATAGTAACACTCTGAAAGTAATTTGATGTTTAAGGGGTAACCAGTATAACCACGAATATACAAGCTATCCACAGATACTCAAAATTCCAAACTCAATTTGACTCTTGCTCCTTTCCTTACATGTGTGTGCCGTCCCTGGGAGTAAAAACATTGGTTAAAGAATGGATAAGTCATTACATAAGGCACCATATATACTCTTTTAAAATCTATTCATAGGTTTATTGGTAGGTAATTCATACACTATTATAAAGATAAATTGCAACGTGTTACACAAACAAATATTCACAAGCACACACATATCACATGTGTGTTGCATACTAGGTCAATTAAACACAAATGGAAGGTCTTGTCCTGTGAGATAAATAAGTTGATAGACATAGAGACAACATTGTAATTGCATTTAAGTAACTAGTGATACATTAATTTGTTGTTGTTGTACCTACAATTTTTATGAACTTTTAAGAAGTTAGCCAGCAACTTCACTGATTGTTTTCTGTTAGATAGTTGCCCAATGACTTGCTGTTTCTGTTGCACTGAACTATTAGAACAAATGGCCACAAATGGTTGAATATTGGAAACAGGAATGCTTCTGGCAAAGAACAGTCAGTAAAATAATATTAGATTAAAAAGTAAACACAGTAGTTTGTATTTGATGGAGTGCATAAATCATTAACCCAATCAAAATGCTTCAAAAAATGGAATTATTTGTGCAGTCTACCACAAACAAGTTCATAAAAACTGACAGTCTTCAGTTTACTTTATATCATGATTGCAGTAATTTGAGCCGTGCAAAAATTATTTTCCATTGCACGGCATGAAAAAAACCTGTGTGGTATCATGATATAAAACAAATAATGAATGCCTATATGCACGTGCAATAGTGCAAAATATATCATTCGGTCAAATTTGGACTGATCCATTTCACTCGGCTACGCCTCGTGAAATAGAAAAGTCCAAATTTGACCGAATGATATATTTTGTACTATTGCAATCTCAGGCATTCAATATTTGTATACTATTTTAGGACAAAATACATGAAAAAGTTTTGCAAAATTTAATCTCTGTTATTGATTTAACACTTATTTGAAATGGGTCCAAACATTTTTGTTGTTGGCTGTGACCAACAGCCATACAATTTTTATACAAAAATGTGCTGTAGTAGCAACTCTGATTGTTTCATCTAAGTGGTGGCTTAATTCCTATTTCAATGATATGCAAAAACAAATTAATGGTCTGTATTCTGTAAATAAGTCAATGGTAAAAATAGCCAACATTTATGACATTTTTATAATAACACATTTTCAGCTTTCTGGCACACCAGAAATTTTGTCAAATACCTTATTTGCATCAATATGAAAAGATGTAACGACTACAAATGCTTGAGGTATGTCTCAATCTTGACTAATGATTTCAGTTTGGTGATCAAAGTACTTCCATTGTCTTTTGCATTGTGAACAAACGTTTTCATTTATGAAATTTATCTCTGGTTCCAAAGAAATTCATTTTTACTTGCAAAATTATACAATTGGACAACTGAAGTTATTTTATGAATATGTGCTATGGCTTTCTCGGTATGAAAAACTAATATAATTCTAAATTCATATCTAGTATAAAATAATCATCAATATTTCCAATATCTCAATGAAGATTTGTTGTCTTGTTTAAGGTGAAACTAATATCACATCAAGAATCTGACACCCGATCCACAACAAAGGTAATATGCAATCCCATACCAAAAATAAATGCCATCGGATAGCCATCGGATAACCATCCGATGGTTATCCGATGGCTTTTTGGTAGCCATCCGAAACCATCGGCTAACCGATGTCTTCCCGATGGCTCTGTCCCTTGCTATCAGAAAGACATCAGGTACCCGATGTCTTTACGATAGGTAACAGGAAGACATTTGCTAGCCGATGTCCAGCTGATTGCACATCAGGAAGCCATCAGTAAACTTAGTTTATAGAAACAGCTATCGGAAAGCCATCCAGAAACTTAGTTTAAAAATTAAATGATCATTAATATCATCGGGAAGCCATCTGCAAACTTAGTTCATGAAAACAGCTATCAGGAAGCCATCGAGAAACTTAGTTTGTAAAATAGATGACCATATACCATCGGGAAGCCATCGGGAAAAGCAGATGGCATCTATGGCACCATGGAAAAGGTCAACAGCCAGGTCAATAGGTCTCTTTGTTTGGGCATGCAGTCATTTTGCACATGGTGGTTGGCAGTTCATTTGGTGAGAAAAATATGCTATATTTTGTTGTTGTTTGTGTAGATTACTAGAATTCTTTATGGCATAGTGATACACTACTATATAGCATCTGCTGGCAGTAATTAGGGAATATAAATGCTGAAAATTTCATGATAAATCTTAAAGCTTAATTTGGATTGTTAAGCTTAACTATAATTATGAAACATAATATTGCTTCTGTACCAGTATACCAAAGTAGGCCTATTTATTTATTAACAATGTTCTGGGAGATTGATGGACTTCAGCTCCAACATCAAATTAAGTACCATGCAAGTGTCTAAATCCCGGGTGTAAATATTTAAACTATAAGCATTTTCTATTAAAGCCAGTAACTGGTTAAATACCAGGAAGGGGATTAAAATGCTGGTTAAAAAGCCCAATAGAAAATCACTTCTCTGGCGCTGTAGTTACCATATTATTTAAGTCCTAATAACATCGTGCAGAAGGCTTACAACTGGAGTTTTATGGACTAAACATGTAAAATTAAACTAATTAGTATTTACTAGGTCTACTGTTAGAATAATTTGATGGCAATAACTCTGCATCTCTTACGATTAATCATTTGGAAATGGGTTGTGTTGTAGGACTTGTAGAGCGTGATTAATTTTTATTTTCAAATTGTAATGTAAGTTACCCTGGCAAAAAATAGGTTCATTCATATGTACTTAAAATATACCTAGAATGGCGCACCTAATCAGTATAGGTACATTTTAGGTATACAAAGCATTTACCTATATTATACAGGGGCGTCGGAACCATGTGGGCTTTGGCCGC
>JXSR01S003649.1:63897-74614 GCA_000969725.1 Ophiothrix spiculata
GTCTATATTTTCTGTAGATTTTCTTCAAAATATACAGATATGTTTCATATTTCTGATCATTTTTTTGATATGACACTTTGGTGTTTTGAAGTAAGCACAAGGATTGTGAATCTGTCAAAAAATTAATTACGACCTTGACAAGTATTTTCACCAGTAGCGCAAAATGAAGTTTGCTGCATTTATGGCTCGTTTGAGATGGACGATAACAAATGATTGCAATACCTTTTTATCAGAATACAAGTGTGTTTTTTCATTGAACTCTATACTTGGCTAGTTATTGACATGACAAGTTTGTTTACTTATTTTATTGGTTTTTTCCAAAGAAGAATATTCAAACAGCATCTCTCTTTCCCAACTCATTTAAAGCCTAGGTCACAATCAATTGTAGAAAATCTTCCAGTAAGTAATCATTCCAGTTTTATTTTGACATTTATTTATGTGTTCATAATCATAGCCAATAGTGTTATAGTTAATCAGCCCCTAGCCAATATTGCATTGCCCAATTAACAGAAAAATCTAATCACTTCCTTCATGACAGATATCAAGTGTAAGGTTTGATCTTTCTTAAGAGGAAATCTGTTTTATCCCAGAGAAGGGAGGGACTATGCACAAGTGTGATAAGGAGATGTACTGCGGCAGTGACTGCCAAAACGTTACATATGTAATTTATTTTCTTTCTCATTTTGTATTTGAGTGCATCAATTTCTAATTTTTTGTACAAATTTGCAAAAAAACAACATTGGCAATATATCTAGATGTATATTTCTTTGCTAAACTATAATAAAGTCATTTTGAAACGACAAGCACATATGCATGTCACCATCAGAACTGATTACTACACCAAATCATTTTCCCAAAGACAATTAATGAGTGGAACAACCTCCCTGAACATCTAGTCAACATATCAGAAACTTTAAGCTTCAAAGAAGGAATCAAAGAGCACATCAGCCGTAACTGTCAATAAACACCATTTAGCGCAAACCACATCATCTTGTTTGGCTCCAACTTAGAGGAGCATTGAGATTACCATTCAGATTCAGATTATAGAAATATTAAGGAAAATCGAATCGCTGTCAACAGTTTGCTGATGAACAAATTGAGTGGAAAATCATCTTTTTAAGTTTTGTTTGTTTGTTTTGATTCTATCATGCAATTCCTTGATTCAAAGTGTTAATGAATTTTCATATCCATATTGAATCATGGCTAATACCTTTAATGTCATTCTGGTGATTTTGCTCTCACACTGGCAGTTTGTCACTGGTTCAAATCATAATATGCCACATGGTAATTTCAGATTACTAGAGAATAGGGATAGCTTAATATATCAACACAGAGGTTTGTGCGCAAGGCGAAAGCTAACTGTTTTAAAGCAATACTATAAAGTGTTAAAATGAAGCGCCCCTGTCACCCATGACTTTTGAGTTTATGGGCTTATTGGGTTTGTTTTTGGTAGATATGAATACCCTCTAAACGATTTGGCTCAAAGATGCTTACTTTTTCTGCTATGGCCATTTGTTGAATTAAATTCGGGATCCCGAATTTAATTCCATATGTATTAGTATAGGAAATGCATGCATGTCCATTTTATCAATTTTTGAGTGGCAAAACAATTTTTTCACAAAATACACTTGAAAACTCTTTTAGATAGTCATATTCCTCCATTTTATGTTGTTTTTACTATAAACCATTTTTGATAAAAGTCTTATAGTATTGCTTTAAAGTTAAATTTTTACCAAAAATGTCATGTGATTTAGGAAAACCCATAAAATATCATAACGTACATAGTGTTTATTTAATGGATTTTCACAAGATCACATCATAATGTGGAGGTATATCAAAAACAAGTAGCCAAATTCGCAAATTATCAAAACAAACACGGCCTCTTAACACATCATATATAGATAAACCCAATACAACATCTTAATATCAACAACTTGATGAAATTAATTATCCTCTTCTCCATAGTGGCAAATTGGGAATTGCTCTTCCCATTCAAGCCATGGCATATTCCATGCATATGATGTAACAGCCCTAGTTTCTTAATTCATGCCTGCGATAATGTTTTCTTTCAAATTTCAAGAGGTAAAAAGTGGGAATTAGATCAAGTGTTCTGTAAATGGGTGAGTGTCACATTAAAACAAAGCCTAGTGGTGCTTATAGTTAATATGCCAATGGCATCAAAACAGAAATGTACCATGATGGACAGAAACAAAGTAATGATACATTAAGGCTAAACCTGGAAATAACTTTGGCGAGTGAAAAAGTTACAATTCAAAGATTCATAAAATGACATGATACCTATGGGCAATTAAATTATCTTGTTTGCTATTGGTGCTACTGATAAGAAAAATAAGCTTTCAAAATATGTGGGTCAGTGACTCAGTAAGCTGCCAAAGTTTGTAACGCTAGAGAATCAGATAAAATCTTGTGTGTAAAAATAGTAGTGTGTGTGATACTTAAAAAACAATGAATTAATGACAAGGTAAGAGAATTTGATACAGACTGTCCACGAATGATTTATTCCTGGCTATCATATTTTTTTATAGACAAGTGGGTTAAGTTTTGGTCAAATCTTGTTTAATTTTAAGTTACAAAAGTCTGTAGGTTTCTGAAGAATTTTGAATTTTTAAAATCGGATGATCCTGTGGGAAGTAATAGACATTTTTCTAAACAGTGTATATTTTGCGAATGTAAATTTGTGTATCAGTGTAATTGTTGAACTTAAACAGTCAAAACTGACTACACTGAAACCCTCTTTTACTTCTCTAAAGTTAAAACGTGAAATACAATTTAGGTTTTATTTATTGACTCTGATAGATGTAAAGGATGTCCTTGCCAATGTAATAGCGATTTTGGATACAGTCGAACAGATTTACAATGACCAGAACAAATAATGCAAGATGTTATGCGCCTAAGGAAAATCCGTCTAGAAACATTACATTTGACATTGCTAATGACAACCAGAAATTAGTAGTTTGGGTGGGTATTATGGGTACCAACTCAGTATTTGTCGACGGAAACCTCAACGCGCCGAAGTATGTTGTCATAATCAACAGATTTGTGGTTCCACAACTTCTGGCCTTCCAATATGGTGTCTTGCTCCATATTTGACTAAGACTATCTTGCTAATTTGTAGTAGGCCAAGTAGGAAAAGATTAACAAGTCTCTAAGGTAATGCTTTTTGTAGATCATAGAAATAACAAAACCAAAGAAAAAAGATTTGAAATCGGTCATTAAACTTTGCAAACATTGGTAAGTGTGCAAATTATCAGTATTTATTATACCTGCATGATTATTTGTACTGATCAAAACCACATTTGCCTAGATTTTGTATTACGTCATCGCACAAAGAAATGAAGCATGATATTTTGATGAAACCTGTGGAAAATGTAGAAGACTTATTCACTATTGTAGAAAAGCTGTTGGTTTTATGAAAAAATACGATTTAATATGTTTTCTGATTTTTTGAATTTATGCAACTTTTGGAAAAGTTATTCTCATCTTGACAGTCTTATTATGTAGTTAAAGAAATGAATAATTTGAACAGTCTGTACAAAGAAAAAATCTTTAAGGTAATTATTTTTGATGATCTTGCAGATTTGATAGAAGTAACTACCTAGGTAAAATTATCTGACTTGAATACTTCTAAACACATCTAAAAAAAACAGTTAAAAAAACAAAACATACTTGATGTCAGTTCAGCTATATCACCAAGAACTAAATTGACAAATGTAATGTGTTACATCAAAAGATGCGACTTATCGGCAAACCCGATTCTGAGCTACGGCCGTCTAAAGTTGAAAATGGGTGAAAATAGCCGAGAGGTCGATTGAAGTATATATTTTCAATGAATGAACTTGCTTTCTGACAAAATACACTCTAAATGTAAAAAAATCGAGTTGTTTGTGACCAAGTCAGATTTGGTCAGATTGAGTTACAAAATTGCCATGATTTTCAAAGGTGTTTTTCCTCAGAAGTTTGTTTTTAAATCCTTCAATGTTGTCATTCTTTTGTCATAGCTCGGTCCCCGAATGCCAGATGCCTTTAACTTTGGTATCATTTTAAAGCTGAATAAGAAACTTTTCAGTCATACCAAAACCCAATTTTGATTTTTGGACCCAAGATGTACCTGTTGATGTACCATGTCACAAATGGTGAATCAGTTATATCACTTATCCACCTTCAATTCAGATGATATGATATTTACCCCTTAGGTTTTATAAACTAAAACCTAATTTCACCTTTGCGATGTTCAAACTTAAAATAAGAGGTGGTTGAGAAACATATCAAGTGTTGTGTAAATGGGTGGGTGGCAATCAAAACAAACCCTATAACAGCATTTATACCTGATATGCCGATGGCATCAAAATAGAAATATACAATGATGGACAATATCTAAGTAATTACATTATAAAACTGACACACTAGACATTACTTGAAATAATGGAAATTCTTAGTAAAAGATATGTGGTTGGCGTGACATGATACCTATGGGCAATCAAATTATCTGGTTTGCTATCAGCGCTATTGATGGAGAAAAGAGGCTTTAAAATATGTGGGTCAGTGACTGTATAAGTAGGCAAAGTTTGTTCTACTTGTAAACAAGATCTCATAAGAGACACAGAAATGTCTCTTGGAAATCTTGGAAGAGATATCAAAATAGTCTGATAATTATCAGCAAATAATCTGCAATCCAATGCATCCTTAAAACTGGGGGGGGGGGATACTCAAATTTGGTTTTGGTAGGGACGTGCCTCTGTTAAATTTGGAAAGCCACCAATCCAAATACCAATTTGACCCATTCATATACCAAATCTTCTTAATTATGAGCCAAATCTAATCAAAAATCTCAGATTTTCTAGCTGTCCAAATTTGGTCTATTTTGGCAAAATTTTCTTACATTTTGAGAAGAAATGTCCAAACTTGCGGCATTTGGCGCAAATTTCCGAACATTTTGAAAAGTAAACCCATCAAAATACCTCATTTTGCGAAGAAAAGGGACCGATTGGAATACCAGAAAGCCCGAATTTGCAGCACATCCCCATAACCCCTTTTGAACTAAGTAGTCACCCCCCCCCCCCCTGGGCTTAAAACAATTTGCAATACTAGAAAGTTATCATTATTCTAACAGAACTTGCTTGATTTGCCAGAGGATCCATTTGTGCAAACATGAACCATTTTCATGGTAAGTCTGAACAAAAAAAGTTCAATATCTTAACACATTTAGAGTCCTTTCAGCTGTGTCTACATCATGTCCTAGATTTAATCCAAACCATCATCCCTGAGCAACCAAGAATTTAATAAAGTGTAATATTCACTGGGGAAATTTTCCACTAATAGGTGAATTTAAACCATTGATTAAATAGTTTCTTACAGCACATGGTATAAACCACGACCTAGTTCTCAGCCACCTTGGAGTCACCCCTGTCATGGTCTCTCTTTCAATCCTAACCTAATGCAATATAAAAAAGGAGATGAAAATTGATAAAATGGATGGCTGTCAAAACAAAATAGGAACAATGACATCTGATATACCAATGGAATACCAATACGCGCCAAATCATCCAAATAATGATCTACTTAGAAATTATCATTATTACAAGATATTTCTTGCTCTTAGAATATGACTCCCATTTTAACTATTGCATTTTTATGGACTCGCTTGGTATTTTCTGCCAGCATAGTATGAGGTATATGTAAGTGATGTGATTTACATCAAAAACAATCATAACAAATTGCCTTCCAACTCAATTTTTACTTCAGCGACTTTCTTTTCAAATACCTTAATTTTTAAATTGCAAATGGGAATTTACTGTAGAAAAGGCTTACCTTTTAAAAACATTATTCATTGCAAAAATGATATGAGAAAAGATGAAAGAAAAGTGATGGTTTCATGACCTTTCAGAAACTTCAAGTATGAGCAAACATTTTTCCCCAATATGCTATGTTTGCAATATCTAGCAACGTGCTTTTTTGTAAGTCATTAGTTATTAGAATCTGTTAATAATTCAGTGGTAAATCGATGTCTGTTGGTTTAAAATCTGATACTAGCTTTAAATCAATACATTACAATCTTGCTCTGGTTTTATCTTAGGTTGTATGATATCTATTATATTATGATGATTTCTTATATATGAGGATCAATCAAAATGTTCTACCAGTTGTATCATAACTTTTGTACTATTAAACGTAGCTACTTAAAAATGTAGTGTAATAATATAGAGTTATAACAATAAAAATACTTTTATTAACATGAATTTACAATAGTGCCTTAACTTAACTTTTACTTAAATCATTATATAAATTTAGCCATTATTATAAGTTTAAACATCCAAAACATTTTTGTCAAAACTAGGAATATTCAAACAGTATCTGTTTGCCCCAACTGGTTTTCAGCACAGATCACAATCCCCTTCTCACCCCAAAAAATCTCCCAGCACTGAGTAGTCATCACGGTTTTCATTTTGACTTATTCATCTGTTCAAATCCAAAGCTTAGCCAAGAGTGTTATATTTAATCATCCCCTAGCCAGTTATGCCCCATCAACAGAAAAAAGGAACTAATCTTCTTCCATCGGTGATACAAAATGTTATGTTATATATGTCTTAGAGGAAATCTTTTTTGATGATAAAGTTAACAATTCCTGAATTGAGGTGGATCTTCAGATTCTTGGGACAGGGGATGTTCCGCAACATTACTAAAAGGTTTGATTTTCTATGCAAATTTGGTATCTGAATGTGGCTATTTTTATTTCATTTATCATAATTTGTCCAGAAAGAAAACATTTTGACATTCACATCAAAACGATTGAAAAAAAAGTGTAATGTGAAAAGTGTAATGAAACGAGAAAACGTGTATAAGAACTTTTCTTTTGCAGATTTGACCCAAAATGTTTGTATATCGAATATTTGTATATCCATGGGTTTCATTTTTCTTTGATATTGGTAATTTTTATTATTCATTACTGAGGTTAAGCCCTACCCAAACTAGACTATCCCTCCCTACCCCCTGGCTCAAATCATTTATAAAATATATTTGTTGAACTTATCAGTATTTAGCTAAGATTGGAATTAAATTTGTAGTAAATTGCATCTCTCTTCACCATTCTCAAATTAATTTTCCTACTCTACAGATATTTTGCCGTTGGGATATCAGGAGTGACGTCATATGTGACCTTCCAATCTCCATGAACATCATTTAATGTCATTCTGATGATTTGGCTAGTCATTCTGGTAGTTTGGCACTGGTGGAAATCATTATTTGCCACATGGTAACAGTTGGATCTTATCCTGAGAGGGGGAGAGTACTCAAATTTGATTTGGGTAGGGACGTACCTCTGCAAAATTTGAAAGACACCTATCCAAATACCAATTTTTAAGAAAAAGGAACCCGTATATATATACACCAAATCTTTCAAAATTTGAATCAAATTTATTCAAAATTGCATGTTTTTGCCCAAAGTTGCACTATTTTAGCATAAATTTTCTGAAGTTTTGTGAAGAAATGCTCTAACTTCAGCCATTTGGATATTTGTTGAAAATAGACACATTTGAATTAAAATTAAGCCCTACCCAAACTAGGACATTTTAAACCAAAATCCATGCAGGGGTTGCATGGGGCCCTGAACCCTGGATTTTTGTTTACATTGTCCAATAAATTATTGTTTAGCCTATAGACTACCCCTCTCTATCCCTGGCTCCAATCATTTATAAAAATATATTTGTTGAACTTATCAGTATTTAGCCAAGATTGGAATTAAAATGTGTTGCAAATTGCATCTCTCTTCACCATTCTCAAATTCATTTCCCACACTACAGATATTTTGCCATTGGGATATCGCAAGTTACGTCATGTGTGACCTCTCCTATCTCCATGAACATCATTAAATGTCATTCTGATGATTTGGCTAGTCATTGTGGTAGTTTGGCACTGGTGGAAATCATTATTTGCCACATGGTAAGAGTTGGATCTTATCCTGAGAGGGGGAGAGTACTCAAATTTGATTTGGGTAGGGACGTACCTCTGCAAAATTTGAAAAGACACCTATCCAAATAATTTTTAAGAAAAAGGGACCCATATATATACCAAATCTCTCAAAATTTGAATCAAATTAATTCAAAATTACATGTTTTTGCCCAAAGTTGCACTATATTAGCATAAGTTTTGTGAAGTTTTGTGAAGAAATGCTCTAATTTCCGCCATTTGGTTATTTTTTGAAAATAGAATTTGAATTAAATTTGTTGCAAATTGCATCTCTCTTCACCATTCTCAAATTCATTTTTCTACTCTACAGATATTTTGCCGTAAGGATATCACTTTTGACATCATGTGTGACCTTTGTATCTTCATGAACATCATTTAATGTCATTCTGATGATTTGGTTAGTCAAGTTGGCAGTTTATCACTGGTGGAAATCATTATTAGCCACATGGTAACAGTTGGATCTATATAAGAATTTAAATCAAGGAATCAACTAAGATAAATTTAACAAATATAAAATAAGTAAAAATAGAGAAAAAGGGTTTATACATATTTTCCTGAGTGCATGAGACTGGTGTGACTTCAGATATAAACACTGAGGGTTTTGCACTTGGTGTATGCTAACTATTTGTTACTCATTTCTCCCAAAAGTGATGATTTCGGGAACCCGTTGTTACAAAAGACATGCTAATTCATGGATTTCCACAAGCAGTGTTCCCTCTAAAGGTTTTGAGTTTGCACCAATTGTTACCAATATTTGCTATTAAAATTTATCTTTTTCCCATATCTTCAGAAACCTGTTGCGCCAATGGCGCACCATACGGCTTAGTAGAAACACTGTCCACATTATATTATTGATTTGTGATCAAAAACTCTGTAGCATGTTTGAACACCTTTCAAAATAAAACATCTGTCCGAAAAATGTATGTATAGAGAATGAAATTAAATTCTAAATGTTTTCAATTTAACTTCATAAAATTTTTAGCAAAATTTGAAGCAAAATGCTAGTTTTGGAATGTGAGCTGCGTTATCGGTTTTAACTGTTCCCAAGCACCCAGATCTTGTGCAGTACTTAAAATTCCCAGCACACAGTGAACAATACACCGACTAATGTGTAGGCCTACTACGTGAATGCAATTCCATGAACGCTGTGCTGTGCCTAATGCACTCACTTGAATATCAACTTCCGAGTTCATCACAAATCAATAAGTACACTCCTGTATAAAGAGATACGGAGAGTTCTTGAACATAATAACAACAACTTGATAAATTCAATTATCTTTTTCACCATATGGGCACATTTACATTAAGAAATAAGAAAAACCTTTCCCCACTTCATCCATGTTCTTCACATATGGCGTAATACAGACCTAGTTTCTTAATTCGCCCCTGTGATAATGTTTTCTTTCAAATTTCAAGAGGTAAAAAGGGGAATTAGATCAAGTGTTCTGTACATGGGTGGGTGTCAAATAAAAACAAAGTCTTGCAGCTCTTACATCTGATATGCCAATGGCATCACAACAGAAATATACTGTGATGGACAGAAATAAGGTAATGAAACAATCGCTAAAAATGGAATAACTTTGGAGAATGAACCAGTTAAATTCAATGATTCATAGAATGACATAATACCTATGGGTAAGTAAATTATCTTGTTTGCTATCAACGTTACTAAAAGAGAAACCAAGCTTTCAAGTAGATGTGGGTCAGCGACACTGCAGAAAGTTTTTAATGCTAGAAAATCAGATAGAATCATGGGTCTTACAATGTGTGTAAAGAATTAAAAGTGTGTGTACTATTTAAAAAAATAACAAGAGTTAAGTGATGGGATAACAGATATATTTTTTGTAACTTTTGGATTTGAAAAGGTACGCTCATCCTGATGGTATGAATGTAATTTTAAAAATCAATAATTAAAACAGTTTGTACACATATCATTTTTTTTTTATTTCTGTAACATAAAAAAAATTGTCATATGTGGGAAAAAGTGAAATTTCAAAATCAGGATGATGCATTACAATCAAGGTAAACCTAAACCATAATCATATCACCAATAATTCAGTATAGTAAACTTCATTAACCAATAGCGAACCATTTATAACACTTAACCATATTCAATCTAAATGTGATGGCTCACCCCAAAAAGGTGGAATTTGCAATGGAACACTTTCAACTGGTGAAAATAGGCAGCAAAAAATAAGGAAATAATAAGAATTTCCAGCAGATTTCTGTTGTTAAAACTAACCGCTGTAATCAGTTTCAATAAGTAAGATGTCAGTTTTAAGTTTAGAATATGTTGTAACAGATGAACTAATAAAATCAAAATTGATATCATCTGCAAAGTTCCCCCTGTTTTTAGGGGGGGAGTGGGGGGGAGGTGAGCCACCACATATAAGAATTGCTTCCTATATGGTCTAAGCCAAGACCTAGTTCCACATTTCACCTTCAAACAGATCAAGTGTTGTGCAAATGGGTAGGTGTCAAATCAAAACAAATGGCTGATATGCCAATGGTTTAAAAACAGAAATATACAGTGATGGATGAAATCAAAGTAATTACATTATGAATCTGAAAAACAAGACATCACTTGAAGTAATGGACGTTTTTAGAAAGATATATAGGTGGAGTGACATGATACCTATGGGCAATCAAATTATCTGGTTTGCTATCAGTACTATTGATGAAGAAAAAGGCTTTCAAATATGTGGGTCAGTGACTTATAAGTAGGCAAAGTTTG
>JXSR01S003650.1:1707-12601 GCA_000969725.1 Ophiothrix spiculata
TTCCACAGTTATGACGTCACTTCCTGGTTTTACGTCTGCTTTTAGATGCAACTGTAAGTGGTCCTGTAAAAATTGTTAAAAAAACCAATTCGCAAAGAATTCGAAATATATGTATATACATCTTCTCTTTAACTGCTTTATTTTCAAAAAAACACGATACACAGGAACTTTACATGTATCTGCTGTTAAGGGAAAGAAGAACCAATATGAAAGTTGGTCCATTGTGGTATAATAGCGTGGAAGAAGAAGAGTACATAGGACATCAATCAGAACACATTGTCCAAACCACTCGATCCGAAGGCAGTTGCAGTTTTCAGTAGCGTCGTCTGACTACTCCTGGGCAATCATTAACAAAATACTGGGTATTCTATGACCTGTGATAGAGTATTCAACAAGAAAATAATAATTACGCATTACTTACCCAAATGGTTTCATTGCTGTTGATTCGGCCAACTTTTTAGAGAATCGAATTCCCTTTGAAAAAATAACCAAATCGATAAAAGCTGGTAATTAAGTATTGTCACTTCGAAATATTAATAATGATAATAAACAAACCATAACAACAAAAATAAACAATTAAAAACATCATGGTATTTAAAATAGTGTGATTCAATTGTATACTACGTCTCCCAGAAGAAGTTTTTGCATGAAAGATCTCGGCCTTTGCAGAGAGTCAGAAAGTTTGGCAACAACGCATTTCATATTGCATGAGATGAGTGTAATGTTTTCTTCTGGGTCACACGATAAACAGAAATTACAGTGATATATTTTTAGAATTTACCTCAACCATGGTGTCCACATCTCTCTTATCTACAAAGTATCTTGGATTAATTATGGGATGAGAAAAAGGGTTTGAGTTTGCGAGTGTAATCTCTCCGGCGCTCCTTGGATGTAGTAATATTATCTGGAATGTGAAACCTTCCCGACGTATGACATCTCCAATTGCTCGGTCAAAGCCCATATATGGGAAGAATCTACAGAAATGTGTACAGTAAACAATAACATTTTTCTTTTCCAATAAATGTATTATTGCTGAAAAACAATAAACAACCTGTAAAGTGTGATGCGTTCGTCGTCAGAAAAAATAAAAAAAAAAAGGTCAACACTGTACTTGGGCTAGAACTGGCTAGAAGGTATACCCAATATTATCCAACAATCGGCAAAAGGAGACCTGGACGTCCACACCTTTTATACCTTGCCTATGTGTATAGTACAAAAGCATTGGGATATGATAAAGGATGGGGAGCTCCTTCCTAATATGTATTGCCTCTATAAAAATTTGCTGGTATCAGTCCTTTTATCCTTTAGGATTTTAACGCATCTCCCAACTGATCATATTTCATGACTTAACATTGGCTGACACTAAGTTTTAATTTTCTACCAGTTATACACCTACTATACAAATAGGCACTCCTTACATGAAACGTTGGATTCATAGGTCCGTAGGGGTTGATGAGGACAAAGGAAAAATGAATATATGAGTCCTAATTTAAAAAAACACACAATGTTGCTAGTTTTAGAGAAATGTGCTTTTTAACTGACTACGGTATTCTGTAACAGATGGATTAATGCTTTGACCATTTGTACAATGTTTATAATGTAATTAACGACCTTTTTAATTGCATCAAAATAATAAAAACAATATTAGTGTTTAAATGTGCTTAGATAAGATACCTACATACCTCGAGTCCTTTAACGGAAACATTCTTGGTGCCTGAAGGCCAAAATGGTAAAATACTGACTTGGGCTGTATTTGGAAATCGGGCCAATCTGCTCGTTCCTACAAATGAATAATTAAAAGACTTTAAGATTATCATCCGGAGTAGCAGGCTTTCTGATTTCTGATAAATCCGTCATTCATTCAGAATTCTGTTTTGAAAATACTTTGATTGTTTCCATCAAACAAAAAAATAATCAAGACCAAAAATACACACAATGATGGCGAAGATACAACAAAAGAAGTAAAAAACATTGTAAAACATTACAAAACAGAGATAATAGAGCTATAAACTATACAGACTTGACATTAAATATGGAATATATTTTTTCTGTTGGTTTCCATCTTGAATAACCCGCCATATTTCGGTATGTACCAATTTTGGAGACGTGTGGTTTCTCATGTTTGTAACTACACTTATAAACTTCAAACCAACGGTACTTTTAAGCTAATTGAAGTAACACAGAGAAAATTGGAAACTGTAAGATACAAATAACCCAGAATAATTGGTCCAAAGCCGTGCACAGGAATATTGAACCAACGTAAATGAAATTGCCATATTTTCTTTTCTTTTCGTTACCTAGAGATGGTTGATTAACACAATGTTAATGATAATAACTGATCAATCAATATTTCCTCTGTTATCACTGAGAAGCGACAACGTCATTACTCTCCATGGCATGCTTTCCATTTGTTATTGGAGAGTTCTTTGGGGTATCTCAGCCAAAGCATCAAACACATCCCCACAACACCCCTTCACTTCGGAGGATCAATATAATATGCTGTTAATCCAACGTGTTTCTTAACCCAGATATTCTCAGAAGGATTAATATTAGAAGATCTTGCCGGACAAGGCAAGATCTCAGCACCCTGATCTTCAAGGAAAGTCCGAATTGTACGAGCACAACGGAGGCGAAAGTTGTCATAGTGTAGCGCAAAATTGTTTTCGAAGATGCCTCTAGCCAATGACATTATCAAGGCTTCTAGAATGCATCTTTACTGAAGCTGGTGGAAGCTGCCTTCCAAGGTGATCAGAGCCGATTTTCCAACTGCATGTAAAGCATCCAGAAGGCAATGTTACCTTCTTCTGGATATATTGTTGGTAGCATGCACGCTTCAGCATAACCCTACTCTGTACATCTGCGGCCCTGATGCGTCCATCTTGGCAGTATATTTCAAATCTAGTCTAAGCTCCGAAGACAACGTTATCTCATTGATGGGACACGAAATGGAAAATAATCTGTGGCTCCGTCAAAGCGTCGCTGGGAAAGGTGTTTGGTCAAGATATTTTCTCCAGGGATTTCCTAACATGAAAGCCACTTTGAATATAGTGAGACTTTACAAATGTTCTTAATACGAGCTTGTTTTATGAAAGATCATGGTGTTGGACACTTGCCCTGTTTGGTAAGATTTTCAGATATAAACTCTATTGAGGACTTCTCGGCTGAAGTAACACATCGATGAATAAGAATTTACATCAAACCACCATGTACAGGAGTAACTTTAGGCTGTGCTTGATACTTGGGCTGAGAGACCTGTACGAACTCTCCAATCACGAGTGGAATGTCTGCATGGAGAGTCCATGCGCCGTACGCTTCTAATCGATAACATAGCGAGCAGTGTTTGGTCATAATTTGTTACCAACAATATGTAAAACAACCTTGTAAAATTTCAAGCGTCAAGGTAAAAAATTAAAGAAACTACGGCAAATTTAATTTCTTTAATTGCGTATCATGGTGTACGAGTTTGGACCCATATTTTTGAAGTTATTGTGCTTTCAAGTCCCCCATTGTCTCTGTGTCACCTTGGTATAAAAAAAGGTCTGAATTTAAAGGTTACATACATATCTTCAAATATGCAGAAATACAGATTTGTGGAGTTTTCATATACCGAGATGTGGCGGATTATTCAAGATGGAAACCAACAGAAAAAATATATTCCATATTTAATGTCAAGCCTGTACACACTCGCTTAAGAACAATACAAAATTTTTTTTTCACTTTTGATAGATTATGATCGAAACTTTATAGACCTTTTAAATTTTAGTTCGAATTCAATCTTGTAGGTCCTTTAGAAATCTTAAGAGATCTCTTAATCGGAGATCGGAAGGTGGTCAACGGAATAGGGTTCGATTATAATTAGCCGCAATTTGAGTTTGCAGTTTTTAGATTATGTAGAGCATGACATTTGATCCATGATCGGGAATAATGAACTTTCCAGCATGCTTAGATTTCAACATTTAGAACAAAAATAAGACCTTTGTGCAAGGATGATAACATTATGCAAGGATAAATTTAACATTAAACACAAAAACTTCACCACCATGGTTTTCAAAACTCACCTCAAGTCTAGATTTAACGAATGCTGCAACTTCACTGTGGTTTGTATATGGTTTCGTCTGTATTAGAAGCATACAAATATTAGCTTTAATTTCAATAAGTACCGGATTGAAAAAAAAGGAAAGATGACTATAGCAATGACAACAAGAAGTGATGATGACGATGTTGATGACGAGGACGACAACAACGACGCAGATGACGACGAGGAGGACACAACATTACATCAGGTTATATTAGGTCACGATGATCGATACCAATTCGGAGGGTTCGAATTCACAAAATTATAAAATGCTTAACAGGATTTTTTTCATAACAGGAATTGTTGGTTTGAAAATTATAACATAATGATAGTTTCAGTCGTCTAAATCTCCTGTATTACCTCTTCCACAGTTATGACGTCACTTCCTGGTTTTACGTCTGCTTTTAGATGCAACTGTAAGTGGTCCTGTAAAAATTGTTAAAAAAACCAATTCGCAATAAATCTGTGTACAGTGTTTCCTCAAATAAATCTTCCTTCCAATATTTACTACTGTCTTTGCAGTACTGAACTTTCACATAATTTGCGCATTCAGAATAATCGACTTGATTGATATATCATTTTTACAGTTTTAATAGATCCTTGGAATGGGAGATATTCCCCAAAACAAATGTATAACAAGTGGTGATAATTCAAACAACCAACCCCAAATGTTTTGCACAAGTATGCTTGTAATGTGAAAAATAAACAGTAAAAATATGAATTTTAGATTTATAAAGTACTGTAATGTTGTTGCTATGTTAATTTTGTACACAAATGAGCTTTACCTGTAAGTTTTTGCCAACTGCGAGGTCCGCAATGCATTCAATTCCTACATTGTTTAATACTCCCCTAGGTCCGATGCCCGATAACATCAGAAGCTGCGTAGAGATAAATGCGTAAAAAAGACGGTAAGTAATAAACCAATACATCATTATTCTATAAAGATGTGGTCTGAACTAGAGTTTTAGGAAAACTCGAACTGTCGAACTAGATATTGTCCAATTGCATCTCTACAAAATAAAAAAGGAATTGTCGTTATTTTCATGTTATAATAACCTCTGTCTTCTGTCTGAGAGAATGTAAATTTGTTTATGAATAAAGTGATTTGTTTTAACTTTAAATCTTTCTTACTTTTCTGAATTTATGATACTATATTTATGCTAAATGTACTATTTGGTGCTATTTAGGTGCACACCATTTGATTTTCAGGGGGGGGCATGGAAGTTGGGGTCAAGTTGTTGTTTTTTAGCCGCCAAAGGCGGCGACATTTTTTTTCGCCGCCTTCGGCGGCAAAGTTTTTTTTATTACATTTTTTATGTTTTTCTTTACTTTTAAGTAGTTGGGTAAAGTTGTTTTTTTTTTCTTACTCATCTTTGGGTCTAGATTTTTTTTTTCAAAAAACTTCCATTCCATGCCCCCCCCCCTGAGAATCAAATGGTGCGCCCCTTAGAAATTTACATTTCGTACATACGCGATATATTTACAACACTAATTAGATCTTATTGTAATTGATATGATTTAACATCCTCAACGATATCATTTTCAGAAACCATAAAAATTAAAAGCCTCACACATATAATTAACTTTACACCTAGTATTTGGTTCAATCTGCTAGATATATTCCCACAGCCTTGGACTAAATTAATGCACACATCAGCTGGCTTCAAAAGTAGGTTTACATCCATATAAAAACCACTGCAGTTTCATGAACATCCGAATGAAACGCTATTATCTTCCAGAGTACATGAAAAAGAAAAATTCAAATCATTTGGGTCGTAAGTTATGTGGACCTTTACATTTTCTTTTAGAATTTGCATTTGAGCATCTAACATCATTTAGTATTTCATGCATGATAGTGTAATATTTCATGTTCTATAACAATATTACCTGAGGGGAATTTACAGCACCAGCACAAACAACAACTTCATTTCTAGCACCATACCAGAGCTGTCTGCTATCTTGGAACACTATTACACCGGTTGCAGACTTGTCTTTTATAGTTATCTGTTCAAATGGAAAAACAGTAATAAGTGAATTAATAAGTTTGATATCACTGTCTACAATTAATGACATCGATAAAATTACAATGGTAGAATGGTGTTCACGGAACATCTGTACACGCACAAGGGCTGCAGATATGCCAATTGTTTGGAAAGAGTACATCACATCTACATTATTGTCAATCAAAGGTATATAGGATTTAAGAAAGTTAAGTACCTTACTAACAAAACTGTTTGTCAAGACTGTAAGGTTCTGCCTACCCGCAGCATGCCGAAGGTATCCTGTGGCTGTACTGCTCCGTTTTCCATCATAATCTATCGCTGCAGGAAAGTCACCGAATCCAATCTAATACATGTAATATAAATAATCTAATATGTTAAAGAAAGCCATTAACCCTCGTCCACCTAAGCTATATTCTACTACGTCGTCACCTAAGAAAAGGTGTGGGTTTTTTATACCATAGTATAGGGTAGATCTCCTCTTTCCATTGATACCAAAATTATGAAAATCGGTCAAGGTGTTACGTAATTATGACGTCATAAAGTACGTTAGATCGGACAATTTCGCCGAAAATGATTTTCAGCGAAAATTGAAAAAAACAAAAACAATAAAAGTTCTAAATATCGGATTTTCATCGGGTTTTTTGCTACTGAATAAAGGAAATTATAGTTCTAACATGTTCTGTTAGTTAAGGCTTGTTAACATGCAGATGTTTTTTTTTTTTTTTTTTTTCAAAATGGCGACTTTTATATGGGGATGTGGTTACCACCCCCTACCCTACCTACGGACTTTGACGGCTTACCCTACCCCACCTAAGGTGGTACCCCCGACTTTTTTCATCAAAATGATCGCAAAGATATAAAAACAATTACTTAGATGCCCGGGGTCACTGTGTTTTGCTTTTTAGGGTAATCGGCGACAATCCGTTAGGGTAGACGAGAGTTAAAGCTTCGATATCTGTTTCGAAATACATAAAGAGCCTATGACCTACAATACTTAATATCCTAAGCAGAAATGCAATTATTCTAAATTACTTGAGTTTACCATCTGTTTTAAAAACGTGTTACGGCATACAATGCTGTAATAGAGTTAACATAATTATAAATAAATAGTGATGTGATTAGGTCTTGATATGATTTTTTGATTCAAGAATCTAGAATTGTGTATTTTATGTTTATTTCTTTTTCAAATATAGTATGTCTCAAAAACGCTAACTAAGTACAAAAGTAAGAAATAACCAATCAATATAGCAATGGAATACTTAAGTTAACCCTGTCACAAAGTCGTACAATTTATACTTGCATTTTGGCCGCTGTTTATGTTCACTTCACTGAAACCAACTTCAGCACCTGTGTATAGGGAAAAAAGCAGTTGCACCCTATATCTACCTTTAATATTGTACACGTTTTAGATACTTTTCTGTCAGTGCTGAATATTACATTTTTTTCTTACATGAAAACTATGATTTTGTTTTTCATTGTCTAGACTTCATATATTTACATTAATTTTAGTATATATTTTTCACCGTCACTTATTTGTTAAAATGTAGAAGATAAGGAAATACTGTCCTTCATCAGATACCTCTTAGCACCAATAACGAGTTACTTTTCTACACCCACAATATGTTATATTTATTAATTAACGTACCTGCTTGTATGAATGCCCTTGCCGCACCAGTCCGTGAGAATGGATGTGTTGTTATATCAATAGCACTACGGTTACTCACAGCGTTCGGCTTATCACTGCAATATTTAATATAATATTGCATTATTTATTTTCTGCATTATTTATTTGTATATTTGTTTGTGTATATGTATGTTTGTTTGTTTTTTGTTATGATAAATGATGCGCTCGTAAATGGGAAATATAATGTTAAATATATAAAAAGAATGTAAAGCTCACGTGATAAAGTTCTCTGATCTTTCGAAGTACTTTTCTACACTCTTCCAATCCCATCCAGTACATCCCAAGTTAGCCCAGGAATCAAAGTCCGCTGAATGTCCACGCACATATGCCATTCCATTAATAGAACTTGATCCACCTAAGATCTTAAAAGATAAAAAAGAATAAACATTCAAAAGATAGAAAGGATACAGAATAAATCATAATGAAGATGATCGCGCCTGGCGAGCGATGTATAAAAAAACCAATTGATTCGCAATACTACTGTTAAGCACCATGTAAATTTACAGACGTCTCAGCTTACTTTAAATGGCATGAAATAAGTTAAACCTGTTTTATAATCAACTCTGGATTCTGAAATAGTCAAAAGGAACTGTTATAATTTACGGTATCCGGATGAATCTATTCAACGGTGATTTATGATGTTTTTGAAAATCAGTTGTTTTTGTTATATTAGTCATGAATCTTGGTCGACATTATGTGAACGTCAACCTGTAAACTTTGACTTGATTATAAGTAGAAAAAAATATTGCTAAATGCAAAAAATTAGTTGACTTTTACTTGCCAACTATAATTAGCTTAGGGTTAGGGTTTCATGAACATGGACACGTGTATAACTGTTAGCTATCAACTGCAATAGGAAGTAGTGTTTGCCATTATGGAATCCACTATCAGACGTTAATCATGTTAATAGACCTAATCAGATAAGATTGATTGCTTTGGTTATGTTTGAACCTAATTATTACTTTGTAATAACATGATATCTAGGCCTCTATATATGAGGGGTGATCTGGCAAAATGAGAGAAAGTCGCAAATTTCTAAATTGACTTATTTTAATTCTCTATAATCTCAGCTTTCGAATGATATAATAATGTCACACTTTCTCTCGCAATTCTTCATTTAGTGATCGAAATCAAAAGCAGTCCAGTGAATATATTGCAACTAAAGTATGCTGCAAATCGATTTCAAAGACACTGATTACTACAGTGTAAAATAGCAACATGCAACTCTCAGCTCTGACCGACAAACTTCCCGATTTTTGTACTGGTTTGGAAGCAGTGATGGCGCTTTTAAACGAGATTTGTTCACCCTATTTTACCAATAGATGTCATTTATTAAAAAATTCGATTTGCGACTTTCCTCTCATTTTGCCAGAGCAGCCTACATATTGTCTTTAAACTGATAAGACTACTAACTATAATCAAATGTTTACCTTTCCTCGTGGCCATTCGCAGACATTGTTTCTATAGCCTAGGCAGCCATATTCTTGTGAAATTGTCTTCGGAAACATGTTTGTAAAGGAAAAAATAGATATTAGCTTAGATAATACAAATGTTTACGGGTTAATAAATTCGCATTTCATACGCGAGTGAAATGACACAAAATCAACGCACGCGAGGTCAATTTTGATACGTACAATTCACGAGGCCGTTAGGGACCGAGTGCATTGGACAGCAATCAAAATTTACCGCAATTGCAAGTGCATTGATTTCGTCTCATTTTACGAGCATTATGGAATGCAAATTTATTAATATAATTCATACACGACAGAAAAATGATAATGTATCTTTTGTGAAAAGAAATAAGGCCTTTAATACGGCGATCAAAATCCAAAACTTCTCTAAACTAAATAAATAATCACACGACAAAAACAATGAAACATCAACACGCACTAAACGCCCGCCACGCAAACAGTGCATTGTGAAAATCCACTGCACTCCGCGTACTTTATATTCTTGTGTTCTGATTGGATAGGTGACACGAACAGCACACGCGGAATGTATGAATAATACTTAAGGGACCCTAGGGTACAGATAATTTGTAAATGGCGTTTAATATTAGTGCATGAGTGACGTATGTGTTGAATACCAACATAGTACAAACGTGGTTACCATATATGCCGTCGATTGTACCCAAAAGCTTCAGATTTTACGTTGAATGGGTATAGTGAGCGACATGGTCAGGAAATTAATTTTATTCTACAAGTGAATTTCGGAAACAAAAATGGTCTACCTTGTAAGCCCAGTCAATATTTGAGCCGTGAGCTTGCACAACGTTGCCAGGGACTATAACCCTGCTGTCACCCACGTCGCTGGCACCTGCTTCCAATAACAAGACGCTAACATCCGGGTCCTCGGTCAACCGAGAGGCAACGATGCATCCAGTCGTGCCACCGCCTATCACTACGTAATCAAATAATTTCCCTCCGTAAGACATTTTGGAATTCCAAGAAGTAGAGTGTGTATAGATACTCGTACTGTACTCTAAGGTATAGTTTCATTAAACAGATTAATTAAAGATATTAAAGATAACGCTTATCTATAATACCATTGCTATAGACTGACGTACAAAGTTCACGTGCATTCATGGTATAAGTTTAATAATAAAATGGTTCATTGTAGTCGTACCGTATTATTTGGCTTATCTGTCTGCATTGACGGGCACTCTTTATATATTAGATAAGGCCGAGTAAAAAATAAACATGTTTCTCGTCCCTTCCTGCATCGTTTTTCGATTTTGAAGTTTTTATTTTTTATTTTTTGTATTTCATGCATAATTTGTAAAAAAAGGTGTTGAAAAGTTATAAGTCTATGCAATAGGTTTGCTTCAGTTCAATAAACATTTTAAAGCATATTTTGTTTTGATCAACCCTCCAGTATACCCAAAACTCAAAAAATAATATGAGTCCTCCTTCTCTTCCAATATTACATCTGATATCAATACAATGGGTGAGAATGGGCCATTAATGGGCGATTTTGCATTGCCATTGAAATAAAAAATAAAATAAAAAGTACCTCTTCCTCCTTTTTTCAAATTTATTTTATTTTACTTAAAGCGTAAAATAAATTACTGTACAATTAAATAAGCTAATGTGTGTTTCCTTCAAAAATTAAGGTCAGGAATGTTGAAAAAAA
>JXSR01S003650.1:26002-37945 GCA_000969725.1 Ophiothrix spiculata
AATGACATGAATTTGTACAGGCACAGAAACATCGCAGGTAATCGTCTTGTCTAACTCTGGGACAAATTGTTGGATTTTCTTAACACATACGTTCATTGATGACCATTTTCTTTGTGGCTGTTTTTAGTCACACTAAAGTGGTGTGGTATTTTTAATCACACTATTATAGTGGTGTGATATTAAGAAAATTAAGAAAATAATATTACATTGCTGAAGTACACTGTTGCTCTTTTTTTTTTATAAGAATGTGATTTATAAATCGCATTAGCATATCATAAATTCAAAACATCACTAGTGTTTATACCTATGACCATGATGACTACTTTTTATTGTAATCTAGCCACTTTTAAATGGAGAATACATGTACGTTAGAACTAGGAAAACGTATACATGAATAGGTATTTTTGTATTAATTGAAAGAAGAATTATTTCCCAGTAAATAGCATACCACCTAAAATTTCTAAATTTGAAATAGAGTTGTATGAAATGATCTCGCAATCAGAAATCTGAAACAAATTTGTGAAATTCCTTTGATTATTTTTTGTAAATCAAAACTTTATATAATTGACCACTTTCTTTCAGTGGTCGCTTCATACGTCAACCGGTGGTTGTCTGCTGGTTCTGGTGGGTTCTGGGTGGTTGGCTATTTTTATTTTCTGGTTGAACCGACCAGAACCGCCCAGAACCGGCAGGGAACCGCCGGTTGAGTTTTGAAGTGGCCCCTTATTTTGACTTTATTATAGTTTATAAATGATATATACATCAAAAAGCAGTGATTTCTCTTGCCTCATCGGGCATATTGGAGATTATGGAATCAAAATTATAACATATATCTGAAATACTAGACAATCCTCTGTGTTTTCTTCTTACAGGTATCTGTCAAACTCTGGGATCAGGATGGATAACTGTGCGTGTTCATGTGGGAGACTGCCCTGGCTATGGCAATTACGATGCTGAGAGTGGATGGAACAGTGCGTCACGAATAATGCTTAAAGAGATTCCGAGATCCCCTTATTACGAGTGAGGTGCAGGATTGTGTCTTTTTGACAAAATGTTCCCATTCAATGGCAATACTCCATTCGTTTTTTTCAAGAACGGCGCTATTTTGACAATAGATACAATGCACCTTTATGCTTATTACTGATCTGTATCAGGCCATTGAGAATAGCATCACCTTCACTTAGCTGAAACAGGATGAATTTTCCTATACTTGATTGGCCTGTGTTACATGGATTGGATACAAAGCTGTGCACGGCCCTATTTTGTATCAACTTTGATGAAGACTAGTGCACACTGGGTTAAACAGATATTACGTTTTTGTTTCTCGATCTGCTTATTTTTGTATTGACGACAAGAGTTGCTTTCCATTTGGGTGGATACCTACAATTTCGGGCAACTTGCACTGAACCTTCACGGACAACTGAGAATACTTACATGCAAGTGTTGTATCACATATACTTATAAGTGTTGAATGTCAGGAGATGATATTGAAACAGTTGATTATGACAATAATAAAAAGAAGTTGGAAAACCTAAGTTGTTCATTCTGAGATGCTCAATCCATTCATCAAATAGTGTTAATTTGCTAAACCTTGCGACAGCACTTTTACGCGGCACGGATGGACTAAAGAAATATTTGTTGTTGTTATTGTTTATTTTTGTTTTTGTTTTTGTTTGTTTGTTTGTTTTTGTGTGTGTGTTTAAGCTTCACCAAATGTACATGAATAGAGATAGGATTGGCTTCGCGACTGGAAACAACCACACACCAGCAGTGCATATAAATCAATATCATTAAAATTGATCCCAGGCTTTTCATTTCGTTTTAGTTGTAAAGTATGAATACATTAAAAGTCTAACAGAACACATCATATTTAAATTTGTATATGTATTGGATCATTTTAAATAGCAATCGTATAGCATGTCGCTTTACTGGATATATATTGCCCAGTTAATGCGCAAGGAAGCATTACTTAGTATAAAAATAATGAATGATATGAGTGCAATGGTAAAAATATCTTTATGAGATGGAAAATTAAAAGTTCCATTTAACGAGGCGAGCCATGTTAAATGGAACATTTCATTTTTCATCAAAAGAGAATATTCTTTTCTATTGCATGAATTCAAACATTTATTATTTGTTTTTAACTCATGTAAAGATTCTTGTCATTTGATACATTTCACTTCTAAGGCCTATATTTTGAAAGGTCTATTTACACTATACAGTCAACTATGCATTCACAAACAAAGTGCATGTTTTATTTTCCATTTGCATTGGTCGAATGCAATGGAAAAAATGCAGGAAAAATGATGTATGAGTTATATAATATGGAATGACCATACAATTTGGATTGTAGGGACAATTTTCAAAGTATGTCTGTAGGTTACTATTATTGCTTCTCTGACATTTGATATAAAAATTGTTTTAAGAAGAGGGTTAATTAACTAAAAATGTCATGTTTCTTTATATTGTGTAAATATGTTTCTGTCTTAAATAAACAATAATAGGTCACAACAGATCATAACTTTTGGGTTTTATGAGAAAAGTCAAATATATCCCGTAGTACCTTTTCGCTTGTCTTGTAGTCATCATTGATCCCGTTGTAAGTAAAAGGTCGTTTGGTGATGGCGGAAGGTCGTACGAATCAATTAGAAAATACAGCGATATTGATTAATTAGCAATCACGGTTCATGGTTTGTCAATAACATTCCGTATCAATACTGGGGGAATCTTGGGTACAACACCGTCTCCTGACAATTTCAATCAAACAATTGCGATATTTTCTTTGCCAAAGCACCGTTGATTTTTCTGCCTGTGGATTTTTATGCAATAAGATGTAATTTTCTCATGTAATAAGATGTAATTTTCTCAAAGTTACAACATGTAACTTCAAAATTAAGCTCACAACGCCTACATATGTCATCATCATCATCATTATCATCGTTCGACAGTTACTGCGCAGCAGTCGACCACAAGTTTCTTCCAGCCTACATATAATGTTTCATCAAATTTGGTATGACGATTTGAGAAGGATATATTATATATATTTTGCAATTCTAACGACATTTACACTTGCTGCCTTTGGTACAAGTTCATTGGTAAGTTCAACCACTGAGGGTAATTAATGTTAATTAAAACAATTGAATAATTACATGTGGAGTGTCTGTTTAAAAAGACAATTTATTCAGTGCTATATGTGTAACTATTAAGGTATATATATACCCATGGAACGCTTAAACGTTCGAGATTAGGTCTTCTTCTTTTTTCTTCGCCATGCTTTTTTAAATTATATGGCTGTAGTGCGGCATGGGGGAATCTGAAATTTGTAAAGATCAATAATTGTTTCTCGCTCATTGGAAGTCAAAATGTTGCCATCTCACCAAATGCCCTTATATTGAAATACCATGGAACGTATTCTTAAAATAACCCCTTCGCCAATCATCAATGTGTGCAGAGGTGGGCTTTTACACCTGTATCTATTCCGTTTCTTCCTGTATCTATCTCTATTTTTAAAATTTATTGATCCCAAATCAACAAATAAGTCTTCTTTCTCTAATAAGACGTTGAGTCAATGAAATATTTGAAGGTGGTCATATTATTATTTTTTTTAAATAAGCACATCTAGTTGGTTGGTTAATTAAGATATGATATTTATAACTTTCTACAGAAATGTGATGGAGGCCCACCCGGTCCTCAAGGCCCACCAGGACCACAAGGTGTCAGAGGAGATATGACACAAGTGACTTGGTTTGATAACTGGCGACAGTGTGCATGGTACTCTGGAAATGGCAATGATTATGGTGAAATAGGGGTAAGTTGAGGATGAGGGTTGGGTAGAGGAAGAGGAACGGGAGAAGGACGGGGTAAGGGAGGGCAGAGACAAGGACACCGACGACGAGGAGGAGAAGAAGGGATAGGAGGACGACAACGAAGACGAGGAGAAGGTGAAGAAGGACAAGAAGGAGGGTGAGGAGGAGGACGAAGACAATGACGACGCGGAGGGGAAAGAGGACGAAGAGGGGAGATGAAAAATTATGAAAATTACTTTTTTTTTTTAATTTTCGTTTTTTTTTTGTAAATTTTATTTTTACAGTCATGTCAAATATATAAGTATAAGAGTAACAGTGCATTGTATGTCGCCTACGGGGCCAACATGCGTGTAACCAACTGCCATGGATGTTGTAAACGATGGTACTTCACATTTAACAATGGAGAGTGCTCACCAATTACGATTGATGGTGATGTCTATCAAGAAAACACCAACAGCATGAATTTACACAGGCATAGAAACATTGCAGGTAAAAATAAGCATCACTCGTTTGCATGTTTGTTCTCATTTAAGATGCTCTTTACGCTCTATAATGATAATTGTTTTCTCAATTACAATGTCATGATAGTGTGAATTAAAGGGTCACTTTTGCCTCTACTTTTTGATATGTCCCACGTCACAGAAAGTTCGATCTTCTTTCCTTGAGCACATGGTTTTGTTACGGCTCTTAGTTTGCTTAAAGGTGCAATTCATGATTTCGATACGATGAAATGAAAACATCACCTCTTTTCTAACTAAATAAACAACTTGATGAAAATACAATTTGAGATTAGTTTGTTCAATATGAAATGATTAAAATGGCAACATTATTTTTTTCTTAATTAAAATGCGCCTAATTAAAGGGATAGCCCATGATTTTCCAAAATTTGAATACGTTTACGGAATCATTAAATGTACCTATTGCATAGAGCAAACACATTAAAAGTCAGAAATCAACATAACTCTTTTAAAAATGAATTAATTGAACCCTGTATTACTCACAGTATCAAATTTGTGTCCCGTCTATTTCATAAATAGTGGCTACAAGTGCTTTAAAGTATCACTTCTGGACAGCAATATAAGACATGTTTCTCTATTATGATGAGTTTTTCACCTCAAGAAGAGCTAACATTTAACTATATACAACAAATGTATTTCACTATTATTGGACACGGTATAAAACTGAATCAAAGTAACTGTTCCATTCAAATTGCAAATTGGAATTTATGGTAACCAAGAGTTTGGAGATGGACAATTTTTTCTCTTTTTTTTTTAGAAAACAATCACAGTCTTTGGTAAATTTGTATTGGCAAGTTGTAACCACATATTTTTTGGGGGAAAATAGAGTTTGTGTTAACTGGAGGAAAAAAAAGCATATTTCTTAAAATGTTTTTCCATAGATGTTCATTGTAAAATATTGTAAAAATGTACCACGGTTTTTCCATTAAGAAGATCATCCTTGGTTATACTTTTTAAAAATACATTAGTTCAAAACGTGGAAAAGACAGGGAAACACTGACAGTCTATGCACGAACAAAAATTATATTATGTTATTAAAACGTGCGAAAAAGGGCACACTGGTCAAACATCTCTTTTTTTTTTTAAGGTATTTGTCAAACAATAGGTTCGGGATGGATAACTGTGCGTGTTCACACTGGAGACTGTCCTGGCTATGGCAATTACGATGCAGATAGTGGATGGAATAGTGCGTCACGGATAATGGTTAAAGAGATTCCTAGGTCACCGTATTACTGATTTACATACAAAGACGTACTGAGAACTGTCTCACCTGGCAATATCGAGGTGGTTTTGCTATTCTAGTCCAACTGTTTGGGAACGTGTAGTATTGGGTGGTTGATGTTTTTGACTACGAGCAGTTGGGACTCTATTCAATATGTACGCCAAAAATTTAGATATTCTGATAAGTGTTTGTAGGTACAAACTTGCAGTAAACATAAAATCCAGCCGAGCGAGACGTTTTTAGGGACTGCAGCCTTAAGCAACCTTGTGTAGAGTAGCTTTAACTTAAACTGATATTCCGTTATGCGTCTTGTTTTACTTCGATATACTTGCGTATCGATAAGGTTGAATGTTCCAAGAGGATATTTAAATAATATTTCAACCTGTGCAATTGAGATAAATTGTATCAAATAATAAACAAAAAATATTATTATAAACCAGTCCATGAAAGAATGGTCATGTTTCGGAGTGTATATGCTTTGTCGGAAGTTTAGTTCAATTCTAAGCAAATTTATTGTAGAAATCCAATCCGTTTTAGTTAAACTTGCAAAATTAAAAAAGACCAGACATATTTGATTTATTAACAAAACCGATTCATTGACTAAGTGTAACAAAATGCAATTTAGTATTCATACAGCTTGCATTAAATCATTAAATGTTTTTATGGGCCCAAGTTAACCTTAAGAATCGATCTTACTCTGTCTGGTTTTTCATATATTGATAATTTTGCCATTGCCACATCATCGATAAATTATGAAAGGAATACAGCGATATCGCAGATAGGTCCAGCATTGATTATCTTCAATCACGGTTCATGGCTCGCAAAGCATTTCGCATCAATTATCACGGAAATACACCTTTCATGATATTGTGCCCTTATATTAGTCAATTTTTATAGATATTTTCTCACATCAACCTGCACCAACACATGACTAGCAAGGAGTCAGACAGGTGTCTTTTAGCTTGAATTCAGCGTGGACTTTATCGTCATTCGTTATTCATTCGTTTCTTGCTCTGACTATTTGAGTAGGATATATACTCTTCACAATTTATTTGCAACTTATAGCAGCATCGGAACCTGTCTATGAAACAAGGTAAGGTGTTTTTTTTGTGTGTTTTTTTTGACAAAATGTTCCCATTCACAATAGCAATACTCCATTCATGTTTTTCAAAAACGGCGCAATTCTACTAATAGATTCAATACTGCACCTTGATGTGAAATATTTGGTGCATTTTAGATATTGTAAACAGTAACATAAAAGTCATTTTAGATCATAGATCGTAGATAATGACCTATTTCTTGTTTCAAAATGGGTCACCGGTAGTATACAAATATATATTCTTAATTTCTTGTTGTATATGTTCTTATAATTACATAAGTTCACATCCACCCATATTTTAATTTGGTATATGTCCCGGGGCCTAAAACTGGACCCTTTATTGTTGAAAGAAAATACACCCTTAAATTCCTTAAATTGCGCAAGATGATGTAAAACGCACCCAAATGGTGTACGATTGTGATATCTTTCTCTTACAAATTAGGTATGAAAACATGATAAAACTGGATGGATTTTATTGCATGATACTCAAAGATATTGGTCTCGCTATGAGTTCTAAAAATATCGAGCTCGACGCTGCGCGTCTCGCACGATTTTTCGTAAAACTCATAGCTCGACCAATATCTTTTTGTATCATGCTGAATCCATCCAATTTTATATCAAAACATGTGCGGCACGATACTCAACCGAGTAACTGAGTGACATAAAGTGAAAAGTGATAGTGGCAGGTAGCTGGAACTTACAACCCTAAATGACGTAAATTGTAATAAAAAACTACCCCTTTTTCCAAAAACGTAGACGCTACTGGTGAGTCAAAATAAAAATATTTTGTGCCATTTTTATGATGAGCACGAGTGGCAATTCCCATCCGGAACGGTCCCCCGGGTTTTACGTATCTTGATTGGGTTTGAACCGCAGTCCGTAAGGCAGCACCCTAACCGTCTGTTAAAATGGGTTTTGGTTTATATTCAAATTGCAAACTAATGCATTTACATTAGGTAATTCATTTACGTTTTCAATTTTAAAATACAGTAATCCAACAATAATGTGCATAATGAAGAGCACATAATTGAATACAAAAATGCTATACAATTATGAAAATGTAACATATAGAAAGAAATATGAGACAAACGGGTCATTTTAATTAGGAGGCAACTGTGGGGCGGTACCAAATACAAGCTTACCACTACTCTCATGAATCCCCGGCATGAATCAAAGTGATACGAAAAGCAGGCTCCAAAATAATACTGTAACGGATCGCTTTGATTGGGATCAAAATCAATATGGAATCGAGATGTAATGACGATAGAGACAAAAACGAAGACGAAGACTATGTTTAGATTTAAAGTGAGGTTGAGGGAAACTCTTGTTCTATTTATTGACTTCATTTTCTTCTCGTGACTATTTTTTCATTTTAAATTTTTATCGTCTCATGCCAAACGCACATATATGAGAGTGTCAGCGACCTCTGTGTTGGGACCTATGTTTACGTTCAATACGTATTAATATTAATCAAATGTGACCAATTTTCTCATATAATGGTAAGGGGCAACAAAACAGATGGGTAAAAACTTGATTTTGAGGTCAAATGTGATCTAAAAACACCTTGGTCAAGGTCACTTCACTACTCAAGCCGGGTGGTCATATGGACTGTTTTTGAGCCAAATTATAGTTCTTTTGAGCTACCAAATATTTTGTGTAAGAAGTCTTTGTTATATTATAATCTAGTAATACAATTCCAATGCATCTTCTAATCAATAACGGATACTTGGTATTGTAACTCATCAAGCGTTTTCAGCAATAAACTGTTTTGTCTGTAAAAGAGTGATAATCAGATGGTTAAATGTCTTGATCCCACTTGATTGCTTAGGAGCAAAACATTAAAAAGATCAAGAATGAAGAGATTTATACGTGTCGGTTGAAGACAACAAAGTAAAGTTAATACGTTTCTACGACACTCAACATTTAATATTTCGTAATATTTCGTAAACGCTGAGGACGGAGTTCTAAGGGTTTCTCCGAAAATATTACGAAATATTAAATGGTGAGTGTCGTAGAAACGTATTAACTTTATTTTGATTTAAAAAGATCCTTTAATGCCCTTACTTACGAAAGTAATGTTGTAGTGAACGTGGAATAGTCCCTGACATAGTATTATGATTTTTAAAAACCGTTTTAAAATCATTTATGCCCGCCAGTATTCATCAAAGCAGTTTTTATACTCATTGTTCTACTGAAAAAGATTGGGGTATATGAAAACCAACAAATGAGAAAAAAATTGCCTAATTTGCATATTTAATTGGCAGCCTTCATGAATTTTTGCTAAATAAATGCTAGACACTTTATTCTCGGGTTTCAGGGTGGGTTTGGCTTATTAACCAATAAATAAACCATTTAGGGTTCTTGTTAGAAAGATTTGGTGTTTTTCGGTGATTTTAGTGAAAGAGGAAATCAAAACAAAAACAAAAAAGTATGGGGTTAGATTTTTTGTTTTTGTTTTTACTTGTTTGTTTAAAAACAAAAATAAACCCAGCTTTGGTCCATTTTTGGATCAAAATAAGCGCACCGTATGCATAAAAATGCACAATATGCAAAAATTATTCATTATCTTGCAAGTCGCACAAGTTAGGTGTGCATATTTTTCAGTTTTATACGCCAGCAATAGTCTCGGGTTTTAGGGTGGGTTTGGCTTATTAATCTATAAATACACCATTTGGGGTTCTTGTTAGAAAGGTTTGGTGTTAAGCAATTTATGTGAATTCCAAAAAGAACTTCTGTTCTATAGCGCCGCTAAGCATGTCCATGATATGCATATGTGGTAAACCTGCCTCTTTCATAAAGATGCATTATGGCAAAACATCATTTGTAGCATACCGCAGTATTTTCAGTTAAAAAGAAAACTACCCCGATACTGCATGTAAATAAAGTTGGTTGTATATCTTTTATTGATTTCACACAAATAGGGCAGAACTTAATAAAAGTACCTAGTCAATAATATTGAATTATAACAATTTATGTCAGTGATAGTTACATAATGAAATGTGTTAATGTTGTCTGTCGAAGTAAAAATGGAGTATCATAGAGCTCATTTTATCGTCGTAATATCAGTAGTTTTCTTCAATGGATACAAAGTAGAAGGAGGTATCAAGGCGGTAAGCAATTGTTTTTAACTTTCTGCAATATATTCAAAACTAGCCTGTTCAAAACCTTGTTGTCTTTGATACCGAGTACATGCGGAGCTTAGAAAACTTAACTGATATAGCTCAGGACCTTTGTAGCTAAAGAAAACTTCGAGTTGGCCGCGGGATAATGATGATAGTAAAGTTATGCCTGTTGAAATCATGGAAAAGCAGCGTTCCAAAATGTTTGCCTAATGATATCATACAGTTGTTATCAGTGCATCAGTTACAACTTCCGGTTTTTGCTAGAAAATTCTGCTTAGCTATACTTCCATAAATACGAACTGATGTTAGAATGTGATGATCTGAAACAAAATATATAGGGACATATATCAGAAAAACATAAAACTAAAAACATAATGCATCATTTCTAAATAGTTGAAAAATAAAAATCAGATAAAACACAGATGACACAGGCAAAAAATTGTCATACTTGCAGATATATACATCTTCCATCAATCGATTGCTTAATATATGATCTGATCTTCATAATTTTCTACAGAAATGTGACGGAGGCCCACCTGGCCCTCAAGGCCCACCAGGCCCACAAGGTGTCAGGGGAGATATGACCCAGGTGACTTGGTTTGATAACTGGCGACATTGTGCATGGTATTCGGAAAACGGTGCAGATTATGGAGAGTTAGGGGTACGTTTCCACAGAATAGTTTGACTGATGCTTATCTTGTCTTAAGTGCCAACAAAAATGATTCAAACACCTAACATGTTTTTTTGTTCAGATGGTATGCAATTACATGTTGACTCATTTTTAGAATAATTTTTGGGATACATTTGTAATTAAGCAGGTAAGTATGCTATTTTGTCCAATAACGGAAAATGTAGAAAAAATTTAAAGAGGCGGGGGAAAATGGTTAAAAAAAATCAAGCATTTTTATAAATCTCCCATGCAACGTTCCTTCTTCAGAAACCATAGTTAGAGTTTATGATTTTCTATGTTTTTCCATGAGTTATTAGTAGTTGAAATGTTCAAATTTCTGATACCAAATATGAATGCTTTATCGAAGAATGAGCCTCTACAGGTAATGCCCCGGATCGCATAGGATATGCATTTGAACAAGGTATAGTGGATGTATGGTCTCAGATAGGGTATTATACTTTTAATTACACAGGATCGCCTTTGCAACCTGTATCACGCTAGTAAAAAAACACACGATCAGCTTCATTTATTATTAAGCTTTTGAAGAAATTTACTAAATAAAGCTTTTTTTACCCTATTGAAGACATTTATTAAATTAGGTACTCTCGAGTGATGGTGAAGGTGAATAGGATATATAGGAAAAGGGGAAGAAAAGATTGAAGATAAAGATAAAGCAACAGAGTATGATAACAAGGAGAAAAAACTTTGGAATGACAAAAGTTGAAAATATACACCATAGGGTTTATCAATGTCAAATATGTTATTTTATTTTTTCACAGTCATGTCAGATATATAAACAAAAGAGTGATAGTGCCCTTTATGTATTCTATGGCGCAAACATGCGTACTTACAACTGCCACGGATGTTGTAAGCGATGGTACTTTACGTTCAACAATGCTGAGTGTTCACCAATCACGATTGACGGAGATGTATACCAAGTAAACACCAACTACATCAACCTACACAGACACAGGAATATCGCAGGTAGGTCTTATAAAAAAGACCTTGTCATGTTTACATCTTTAAAAGGGTTCTCAGATCGCCAATGCTTTCCCGGAAACTCTGAAATTCAATGAAAATTCAAATTCAATTCAAATGAAACACCTACCCTATGTCTTCCCGGGCGCTGTATGTGCATTTGGTTTTCGGTCAATGCTCACTTCTATATGTTTTTACTCCAGGTCCTCTTGTTTTCCTCCTCTACTGGACCCTAATGGAAATAGCTTTATTAGAGGATTTCTTGGGTTATCCTTGGCTATCAGCCTAAAAAAATCTAACGTACATCTTGATTCGTTCGGGAGTGCTTCGTGAAAGCTTTATAGATTACCAATACTTTCACAACCTCTTTTCATGAAAAAAATACCTTGAGACTCGAGAGCATTCTGTGAAATTTTAATGCTAACAGTGAAACCCTTCTTTACCAAAATAAAAACTCTCCGAGGTCAACCTCTTCGCAAATGCAACCCGAGTCTATCGCCAATACTTTAAAGAATCTTTCAAGATGCT
>JXSR01S003650.1:59462-71825 GCA_000969725.1 Ophiothrix spiculata
CACAGAATATCAAATTTTCATTTTAAGAATCATTCAATGTGTCAGGCATGGATTTTGCCGACTTTCAGACATCGTTTTTTCAAAATAATGAATTAATTTCAGATTTTGGTCGGCAAACGCGGCCAAAATTTCATAATGCGGGCGGGGGACGGGAAACTCAGAATTGAGTCTCATTAGCCTAATGTTTATGTTTTAGATTTTAGTTCACGATTTCAACAATGCCTTGATAGCTCAGCGGTATAGCGCTCGCTTCGTAATGCATGAGGCCATTTTCACGTAAAAGTGGACATGAGAAAAATATTGAAAAAAGGATGCAACTACTCAATGAAACATGCTACCAACATATATTTGGTATCAAAAGAAAGCTATTTTGAAGCTCTTTAAAATGAACCTAATTTTGAAAAGACTGAACAAAAATGTCTATGAAATTTCTTTAAAAAACCTAATTTTTAGTCAAATTTCTTGATTTTCATAATGAAAAGTAGTAATTTTTATTTAGTTTTTTCAACCATTTCTTGGTTGTTTACTTGGGTGTTATTGTTCTAAATGGCTTAAATAAGGATCAAATTTACACATGAGGTTGTATTTTTTGTTAATCCTGACCAGGCTTTACTGTTCAGTGCATCCAAAAATCAGCGGACAAATTGTCCTTCCGTGACCGTCCTTCCATGACCATGATCCCTTTGCATTTCGCATTGTTAAAACATAACCGTAAGGAATATTTTGAAGCGGAATGTGGCAAACTATTGCAGAAACACCAAGCAATGCATTCAGTAACTTTGAAATAATTTTTTTTCATCAATTTCATCAAAATTTTCAAACATGTACTCAAGGTGAAAAACCATGTCCGTTTTGCAGTCCTTCCGTGACCGACCTCATTAATATGCATATTTTGAAATACAGAAAAAATCTGTTATTGTCTTTCCGTTACCGAGAAATTGCCCATGACTAACCCCTGTCATAATCCTTGGTTCGAGTCCCCGTAAAGGCAGTGGAAACTATTTATCTTTTCATGATTGAAAAATAGTTAGGATTCACATTTTCCTGAGCATATGGATTCCTCGTACCCTTAATCACTTACAGAATTCAATAAAAGAGGAGAATTAATAGTAATTTTTGGAATTGAAATCTTATTCTTTCTGTCAGTTAGACAATGGTACTTCCACCCAAATGTTGTTAGCAATTAGCACATTTTCTCTTATATGAGTCTGGATACAATAATGTTGTTCACTTTTATGTCCCACAAAGTAAAAAGATCGGAGTTTGCTCTTATAACTCTGTTATTGTTCTTTCTTTCTGACAGGAGTTTGTCAAACATTGGGCTCCGGCTGGATAACTGTACGCGCTCATGTTGGAGACTGCCCTGGCTATGGGAATTTTGATGCATACAGCGGATGGAATAGTGCATCACGGATTTACGTCAAAGAACTCCCAAGGTCACCATATTACTGATTATTAAGGATTTTTATCAACTAAAAAGTGCCATAGACAGATTAATTAAAATCAGCTTCAATGGCCGTTATAAAAGGTACAAATAATTAATGTAAATAAATTTGTGGCACTTTGATGACATGGGAGCAACAATATATCTAACAATGAATGATCAAAATTCTCGCCGAACTCTAATGCTGTTTATCTTAGAGAGTAACACTTTCTTCTGAACGTTTAATGTTAAACGGCAATACGATGTGCTAATGAATCTTTTTTTGTATATATCATGTATATGTATACCTTTGTAGATAATCCGTCACTTGTGGCCATACGACGTTGGGATAATCCAAGTTGTATTAATGTAAGTATGGTTGACACACTGGTAGGGATTGTAAATCTGTTCCAGAGAATTCTAATTTCCAATTCTAATCACAAAGAGAACATCATAGAGCCAAAACATCTACTGCTGATTTTGATACAATGTAGAACACAGTAAAATCTAAATTGCTTTTATAAAATCTTTAAAACTGAATATTATCCAGCAAAAATGTCAAAAGGTATATTACGGTGGACAATTGTCTACCTTGGCCGGGCAGATGTACACAGTTGTCTACCGTAATTAATTTTTTGTTGGAAAAAGATCAGGTTTTAAGATTTTTAAAAGCAATTTAGATTTTATAGTGTTGTATGTGGAGATGAAGATGTTGGTGAATGGTACATGGTGAGAGTATTAAATTCAGGTCCGCTGATAAAGCAACAGAATATTTGCAGCTGCTTTTTCAGTTCAGGTCAGTTGCAATAGCGCATCGTCGAAATTCCAAATCATTTAAAAAGTTATTTAAAATTTGTCTCAATTCCTGTGCGGAATGCAATCCTTAAGTGGTCAACAATGAAGGATTGTAAAGAACATTTGCCAAACCAACACATGAACAACTCAATTGGTTAAATGGAAAGGCTATACAGATTCACCCATTTGTTATTATAGAATTCGTTGAATTACCGCCGTGTATCTGGATAGCATTGACAATCATATTCGGCACACAATAATGCCTCAAAACAGTCTAAAGCAGAGACCATTGTTTGTATCGGTAGGGCAAAGGCCTTTCCAAAGCCAAAAGTGATAGGGGAAATGACCTAAACCCCTACACCAATTAAGGTTTACACTGCAATAGTTATTAATAGAACACATTCAAATGTAACAGATTTAGATATATGTTCTGGTCGCTTTCTTTTGTGTTTGTGATGCGAACATATCCAGAACACCCAAGAACACCTAAAATACGCGCTAAATCTGGAACATCATGACCATGTCCTCGAACACTAGTAGAACACATCATGATCATGTTGGAAAACATCGTTATTTTTTTTTCATGTTTTTGCAGTATACGGTTCTCAAAAGTATGATTGTAAAGCTGGAAGTTTTTACCCTTACTTGCAAAGTTTATTTGATATTGACGTATACAATTTGATTTGAAATCATTTCAAGACAGTTTACTCAAAGATATTCTATTTTATGTAACTTCACTAGATTAAGGAAACCCACTTTTTTGCGAACTCTTTTGCCATTACATAAGTATAAATATGTCAGCTGAATTTAAAAACAGAGAAATAAACGAACAAATTTAAGAACAGACAAAAACAAAATGATGTTGGTAAATGAATATTCTATAATTTGTATTATAATAGATCATACTTTTTTCAAGATTCGACTTGTAATTATAAGATTTCGTTTATTTTTTATTTACATTTCAAAAATTCAGCGATGTGCCAAATTCTTACTTATCTCAGTATCTACATCCGTTGCACGTAGATTACGGGTATGAATCAACTGATGTAAAGTTAATATAATGTAAAGATAATATGTTATTGAATAGTATAGAAATCTTATTTTGAAAATAAAATAGATCATATATAAAATGTTTGTTGTATTCATTATTAAACGAATTTATTCCATGTTTGTACCAGTATGGCATGTCATTGCAGAAAGAACCCAGAAAATTGACACAATAGGTTTCTTACAATATGTAATTAAGATTCTTTTCCTGGCTTTATCACGCAAATTAATTTTGGCGTAAGCATGTAAGCACCTCTTCAACTTTGTCAAAATTGCTCGAATTGGCGCAAGTTCAAAAACTTTAATGGGAACACTGGTTTATACCAATACGATATACAGTAACATGGGTTTCTGTTAGCGTAGATAAAAATTGCAACACAGGGTCGTTTGGTGTAATTAATAGTTGATTATATCCATAACAAGCAGGGTAAATCTGTCAAAATTGGTTAACATTGAATATAACAAAATGGCTGTCAAAACATTTGGTAAATTTTTAAATTGTTTAAACCATTTTAAAAACGATTCCACTATGTTTCTCTCATAACAAGGAATCAGAAAAAGTAGGCCTATACTTTTATCCATCTCCCAAGTATGATTAATGAGTTATATCAAAAAAGGGGAATGTCATTTTACGGGTAACATGATTTCAAAATTGTCAGATTTTCTTCCAAACGAATTGTTCCACTTGCAAATCTATCTAACATTTAACATTGGCTAGGATGTACTCCTTATGAGCTTTGTTTTGTATGATACCATCCCTACTGACCTGAAGCACTTTAAATTATAACGTCATGTAGACACTTTTGGGAAAGGAGCATTTTGAAGAAAATCTGACATTTCTGACATTTTAGATTCATAGACGTAAAAAGCCATATTAATCTCTGATAAGACCTTTCACTTTTTTCAAATATAACTCATTAACAATAATTTGGATATAGATAACCTATACTTTTCTTGCTTCCTCGTGGCGAAAGGAACACATTGGAATGATTTGTAACAAGATGTGACCAGTTTATAATGTCTCTAATTTCTTTCCGTATTTTGGCAGCCCATTAATCAAAATGACAGACTTGCTTTTCTTAGTTTTTTGATATGTTAGTTGTCAACAACTACTTCCAACCAAAAAACCTTTTGCTGGAATTTTATCCATGTACCTTATGAATTTTCATAGATTGACATATCTATTAGTTAAATCAACAGCCAAGGTTATGCCACTATATTCTTTATACACTTATGCTAAGACATATGACTTCAGTAAGTAGGTAAAATTATAGTGAACATGGAATATCCATTCTCGATAATTGAGAGGTTGTGTTGTAAATCCGCGATCGCTATTTTCGACGCTAACCTTATTTCTATTTTAATGCAAATGAGCAGCTGTGAAAATAGCGTCAGCGGAACCCTTATTGAACTACATTTCAATTAGAGCTGTACGTAAAAATCAACTTATATTTTCACTTTTATACAATCAAAGTGTGTCACCTTGAATTACAAAAATGGTCTAACATAGTCCAGAAATTAACTAATGCTTATTAAAACAACCGTTTCCCAATCAACATCCAGAAATCAAGAGCTTTAGTTTGCTATTGTTCAAGCCAATTTCGCCTCTGACTGTTTTTCTCATTGGATTGTATGCTACACAACTTTACGTGCAAGTACCTGTTGCGATTTCTCTCAACGCAAACGTTAAATATAGCGGTTGATATTACTGCTTGACTTGGAAAAAGCGAAAACAGCCCGATTTTCACGCTAAATCAACGGGGATATACGTTAAACTGCTATTGTGCTCATACTGTGTTCTTATTTCTGGCAAAACTACTATATAATCGAATGATAATGATCAGAACAAAAGGACTACAGTTATTCACGCTCAGTGATCACAACGGGGTACAAATTAATTTCATGGCTTCATGATTTCATAGCCATATTATATGCGTGCGCAGCACTAGGGACTAGAAATTATAAACTTCCACACAGAGGAGGGTGGTCGTGGCAACTATTGCATGGTTGCCGTTCTTATCGTATACGACCCCCAGCTGCGTCGATGTGACTCATGTCCTTTACCGCCTCTATAAGATATATCGTGGGAAAATACAACTTCCGGGATCGTTTGGGATTGCCGCTAAAATTATATTGCTAATCGGTAAAAAATATGATAACATATATAAAAAGTGGGGTTCACGCGTTAACCCCAGCGGATTTAGGATAACATAATTATGCTAATTACGATAAGAACACTTTTGTAGTTTTTTGAGGAGAGGTAAAAATATGATCTTTGTAATTATTTTCTTCAATACGTATGTCACGTGACCCAATAGAAATACACGTAGATCGTTCCCTAAATTTGCGTTTTGGAAATCCCTCATCCCTAAATCTAGGATCTTCTATAAATCGTGTCCGCCGCCGCCTGCTTCCACACACAATTGATTAAGTGGGTGTTATCCCATTATAAAGTATAGGGATATAAAGATAACTCATGCATATCTATAAACCAGTCCCTTACACTAGCTTCCTAAATAGCGTCATCGAATACCGCAACGATAACCGTTATGCATTTTACAGTTGGGTTATCGCATACGGTAACCTTAACCTTATTTTCGTAACCTTTCAATTTTCTAGGGACAGAAACCTTGAATAGCAAAGGTTTTAATTTTGAAAATCGTAATTCACAAAATGAATTACCACTACCAATAATCTTTTCGAAAAACACAGTCAGTCATTTAACGGGTTTTAAACTCTCATGTACCAATTAGGTGCATTTAATGGTTGAATTGCTAGCCGTATCCCGATTTTTATTACGATATTTGAACTAGAACCCAATGTAAACCATAGTTAAGCAGTTTATTGGCACTCTCAAATGGATGGCGATACTTCATATTTTGGTTTAGATACTCTGTTCCAGCGCCACTATGTAATCATGCCATGAGATAGTTGCATAAGAGATGGCGATAAACGTGCATCCGTTATAAGGATTCCATGCTCATGTGATTTATTCATACGGATATTTGGCTAGTAAATGTGTTTGCTTGCCGTAGACAAAATTACAACACAAGATTTTTTTAGATGAAATTAACTGTCAAGAAGAAGAGTTTGTGACCAGTTTGATATAAAATTGGATGGATTGAGCATGATACAAAAATATATTGATCGAGCTATGAGTTTTACGAAATATCGTGCGAGACGCGCAGCGTCGAGCTCGATATTTCTAAAACTCATATCTTTGAGTATCATGCGAAAAAATCCATCCAATTTTATCATGATTATGTTCAAAATCTGATATTTTGTATGCTGTCCGATATCCCTAAAAAAATCGGACAGCTCAGAACATAATAATGATATAAAATTGGATGGATTGAGCATGATACAAAAAGATATTGGTCGAGCTATGAGTTTTAAGAAATATCGTGCGAGACGCGCAGCGTCGAGCTCGATATTTCTAAAACTCATAGCGAGACCAATATCTTTGAGTATCATGCGAAAAAATCCATCCAATTTTATCATTATTATGTTCAAAATCTGATATTTTGTTTTCTGTCCGATATCCCTGTCCGATTTTTTTGGAAATCGGTCAGCTCAGAACATAACAAAATCGGACACTTTTGGACTCCCATAGGGCAAAAATCGGTGACATCTGATGTGACCTTTCACATTTTCGGGTATACCTCCAGAATCATATTTCAGACGTGAGTAAAAATATATTTTCTGCTTCCTTGTGATGAGAAGAACATGTTAGTGTGGTTTTGAACAAGATTTGACCAATTGTGAATTTCCACCCCTTGTTTTGGCAGCCATTTTGTTTTATGCAAATTAACCAATTTTGGGTTGTTTGGGAGTTCATCAACAGCCAATAATTCTTGTGTTGCAATTTTTGTCCAGGTATCCCCATGAATTTTCATAGATTGACTAGTCTAGATGGCATAGGCAGTATGTAAATTATTGTTCCCAACAAATACGGTTCCAACGCTTTTGCATACATGTATACTAGTACCTCTTTTATTATCAATCGTGACTGTAATAAGCTCGAGCGTAGTACAGCAAGATTGTTTGGCCATTTCGATTTTAAAAAACACAAATTTCAAAGATTTGGTGGTTATTTAAAGCTAAAGGATTCAATACACATTGAAATTATTCTAAAGTTTTGCAATCATTACATATCTACCGAATCGTCCATGAAAAACCTCACATATTTTATCATTATTTGCTTTTGACACCAAATGACAACTTGGCATATAGGTTCTTGTTGCTCTGCGAAGCGTTCGAAGCTTTGCACACCATCATTGAAAATCTAATCTTTGTCAGTAGATGACCTTCTCCAGTAACGCTGTCAGAAGATTTCCAAATTAAAAACGATTGTCAAATTATTATAAAATGCCATTTTCCATCGTCACGGTTTTTACACTTAACCGTGCTTGCTTGCTATAACGTCAGTTTAGGTTTAGCGTCAAGAGTAATATTGTCCCAGTCAAATGTATATGAAAGGTCTGCAGAAGCTCGTTAATTACCTTGAATGTTTTAAGAAAATGAGCAGTTATAACGGTAGTTGACGAAACATCCACAATAAGAGTGAGTTCCTGCGTTCTTTATATTGCAAAGGCTTCAAGAACTATTTTGTAACGGCAGCTGATGGTTCTGATTTCCGGACACGCTAGTTTATAGGTAGGCTGTACATGCATTTATTCGAGATATCTATGAATACGGAGATGGCGGGACCTCTTTTATTATTATCCTGGAAACACTGTTCCAACCTGTTTGGGCGTCAACGTTGCCATAACCAGGACAGTCACCGAGCATCACTTTCACATCAACACTCCCAGCTCCGAGGTTATGGCAATACCCTGAAACAAGAAGAGAAAAAGTAGTACCCATGGGTAAAAGCTTTATCAGAATTAAGGCCAAATAGGAGTTTCAAATAACCAAATAAGTTTCTGAAATGACACTTTGCCATATTTTCGACATCAATGTTTGGTTTTCTTACACTTCACACTATTTGTTGATGGTAACCGAAACAATAATTCTATATTCATGATTGTAACAACCAGTGTACCTTGTCGTTGTTTTTAGGTAAGGGTTCGACCAAAAATCTGTAAAATCATACCACACACATGTTTACGTGAGCGCCTTTTTAATAATATAAATTTAATCCATGCACAAAAATGACAATAACGCAATGGTATGCGAGTCAGTGAAACAAACAGACAAGGGTCGTCTGAAGTGCAACCTCCCCCCCCCCAAAAAAAAAAAAAAACCAAAAAAAAAATCTTCATGGCTTATTTATTAGTGGAGCAGGCAATCTAACTCTCCCTCTGTTCTTGCTATGGGACTATTACACCTCGACCTACAAACCTCGGGATACGTGGTTGTCTAACAAATATTGATGAGGTACCGCATATAATTATATGATTACTGTACTACTTTCCATCCAGGTGAGAGGTAAGTGGTTATTATTGCATGTGCTGTCGGGGGGGGGGGGGGTTATTGATCCGATAGATTTTTATTCAGACAGTTTTCTTCTCCGACAGATCGTTTTTCCGACAATTCGGAAGAAAAAAAAACTGTCGGAACAAAAAACAATTTAAAAAATATGAAATCACCGATGCTCATAGAAAACATATACATACATATATAAATATACATACAACAAGGATTTAGTGCGCCATTCCCAAAAGGCTCAGGACGCTTACAAAGTTACAATAAAAAGTACAAAAACAATTAACAATGCAATATTAACATAAACATAAAAAAACAATTAATTTGGAAATAAATGTGTTTTAAGTGCTTTTTTGAAAGCATTTACAGAATTGGAGTTTCTTATTGTCTTTGGGAGATTATTCCATAGTTTGGAAGCATAAACAGTAAAAGTTCTGTCTCCGGCATTATTTCTGGTTATTTGATAGTCCAGACGGAGAGAGTCGCTAAATGACCTGAAGTGTTTTCTTCATATATGGATAGAGATAAATAATAGCCTACTTAAAGAAGCTTGGACCGATTGCTTCTTTTTGTTCTCTTGTGCTAACTTTTTGTTCAAACGTTTTCTGATTTTGGTACCAAATGTTACTCGTACCAAGGAGCTATAAATTTAAAATTCTAATTTATAGCCCCATGCTATTCATACTTTTCTCATATCCCATGTTATATTTTACGGCTGAAGCATGTTCCCTTTTCAAGATAGTAATAAAATGTGTCTAAACCATAATAAATTTACACAGCAAATTTCAGGTAGCTTTGAACTACAAATAGGCTCATAAAATCAAAACGATTGGGTCAATTCAACTGAAATTTCAATAGTCAGAAGCTCAATTGGACGAGTTATGAGGGTTTTTTCTCCGACAGTTTTCTTCTCTGACAGGTCAATATTCCGAATTGTCGGAGAAACGACCTGTTGGAGTAAAAAACTGTCGGATAATAAAACTGTCGGAGGAAAAACCTGACGGAGAAAAAATTGTCGGAGTAAAAACTGTCGGAGTAAAAATCGTATTACCTTGAATAGTCCGATGTCTAAGAATATTCATTGTGTCGGTATGTTCCATGTAAACAACTCCGTCAATCGTTACTGGTGAACATTCATCGTCATTAAACGTGAAATACCATCGTTTACAGCACCCATGACAGCCGTATATTCTCATGGTTGCACTATAAGACACGTAGAGGGCAGTGTCTGCATTTTGTTTTGTAAAACTGCAAGTCTTGGAAGCAATAAAAAAGAATACGAACAAAATTATTAACACTAATATTCAAGGCGCAGAAAGTCCTTCCTAAATAATTATTTTATTGTTTGAACTTTGGTTGAAAAAAGAGGGAACTCAACACCATGTAAACACAGTATACAAGATGGGCACATTTGCACGGGGGCCGGGCAAACGCCTTAACCGACAAACTAACGTGAGGCCGAGTGGATAGGTGCTCGTCTCAAAATAGTAGGTTGTGAGATCCAACCCTGCTCGTGCCAGCGTGTTGTGTCTTTGAGTTAATACTCATTGCCTGCAAGAGATTGGGTGTTTGATGTTTGTTTTATGGTCATTTTAATATTGCATATTGGCGCTGATTAAGCTGCGGTCTACAAAACTCATTGTTTTATTAAGGTGACTGTATTTAATAATGTAAACAATCTAACAATTTGACCTAGTCATCATTAGAGTTTGAATAAGAAAAAACACTTTAAGGCAATACTGCGTTTTATTGGTACTAGGATAGTGTCGACGCTGGGTGCTCGACATTATCATCCACGGAAATTAATATGGTGGTCGCCAAAATTAACAGAAATCAATGTGACAAATGTACAGGACTTGCTTTTGACATACAGTATTGCCTCTTTGTAGTTTTCTTCATTTTATTCAATTTTTGGCCATTAGATTCTAGCGTTGAGTGTTAACGTTGGCACTATTCCAGTATCAATAAAACGCAGTTAAGTCTTATTACTCACTGTTGTTTGAGGTGGACATTTATTCAATTTTAACCAAAAATTCAATTTTTTTTTTTCACAGAAAGTTGAAAAGGCAGTAAAAATAACTGGAATGTGTCGCACAATAAAGGTTTGAACCGATTCTCAAAATTTTGTTTCATTTTGGTTGACATTTTGTTAATTTTGGGCTCATTTATTGGTATTTTTGGTAAATTCAGATTTGTTCAAAAAAGAGGGCGCTATACATATTTCAAGTTATTGATTATTTTTGATTATTGATTATGTTGTTTGGTTTGTGACGATTTGGGCTACAGATGATGAATAAAATTTTCTTGACGTCAGATGCTTCATTTTTGCATATCTTATTTCGGTAGTGCACACCAGCGTATCCCTTCTACATCCAAAAATGAGTTTTTATGAATAGCGCCATCTATTCTGACACTTAGATACAAAATGTCCCTATTTCTATTGGGTTCAAACAACAGTGTAGGCTACTCGGAGCAAACATTGCGGTTTTTGGTCCAAGGTAAAAAGGAAACGTGAATATTTTATATATAAGACCGTATAAAAACAGTGGGAGGTTAGACAATATGATGAAATGCAGATCATGTGATATATCTGTTTTGTTTTTGTTTTGCTTTTTAACTCTTAAATCGGTTTGCTTATATATTATGGTCAAAAACAAACAAACTCCATGTTGAATCTGAAAAAAATCGCGTGGGAATATAAAGATCTTATTATTTAATGATTATCAAGATTTCCACGATAAACAATGGACTTTTTTCAAAATGTCTATAACCCGCTATTTTAATCAGAATGACAATCAGAATAACTTACTGTTACATGATCGAAACACCAGATTTGTTGACGTCATTCTAACATTACGTAACACGCTACCAAGACTTCGAATAGCTTTGAATACAGTACGTGTATTATATATACAGGGTGTCCCAGAAAACACCTTTCAATCTTTGCGTGCAATTTTCTTGGGTTTAACGGACAGTCAGAAACTATGTAAAGGTTGCATTTTATAGCCCATGAAGTAGTTTACATACTTTCTAACTATCCGTTATACCCAAGAAAATTGCACGCAAAGATTGTAAGATTTTTTCTGGGACACCCTGTATGTATCAACTCACATAGATCGTAGCGTAATCGTCATTATTTGCCGAGTTCCATACGCATTGCCTCCAGTTGTTATACTCCAATAATTCTCCTACTCCTGATGACCCTGGTGGTCCAGGCGGACCCTCTGGTCCAGGTTCTCCCTGAGGTCCACCTTCGCATGTCTTAACAATAAAGTAATAGCAACAAAAAGGCATAAGAAAATCAGGTGATTAAAATGGTTTACCACATTTGTCATTAACAGAATTTTATAATAATGGTCGTCGCCAACCCGGTCGCCAATACCTTTAATTTTTTAACATGTCACTTTTAAAAATCAACAAATTAATTTCTGTATCTTGAATACCGAAAATCAGTTAATGCAATTATTTTATTGCATAGATCAGACAAATGAGTATGACAATTTTCTGTGACGTTGACACTCCATCCCCCCCCCCCCATCTCTGATATCTAAAAATTGACGTTATGGTATTGGCAATCGTTGTGGTCTTGTATATATACTATTGATAGCAAATATGTTTCAACAAAGCTTACTGACTCATAGAAAGGTATTTTGCATTAAAACCCATAATTA